>WBNM01014494.1:0-125071 GCA_013399055.1 Ramphastos sulfuratus | reverse complement strand
AAAAAAAAAACCAAAAAAAACCCCAAAAAAAAAAACCCCAAAAAAACCCCACAACCTTATTTGACTATCAAAGTTATGGTTGAAAAGAATGGGATAGAAGAGTATTTTTCAATGATGCTATCAGCAGACAAACTGCTCATCCTTCACTCAAAGCTACCAGAAAAACATCCCTTCACCTGCTACCACATGAGGCCCACAAAGGTCAGACTCAGCTACTTACAGCAGGCTGGGAGAAAGCTCTTGCTGCTCCTCAGAGAGCTTCTGAAGTCAGCCTGTAGACAGACTTAACCACGGGTGAGGGACAGCTCTGCAAGAGGAAGAAAACTCTACAAAGGTGTTTTGTTTTAATACACAAAGAAAAAAATATTTACCACAAAATTATCAGGGCAAGAAAGTGCACAGAAGATACAAAGATCTAACACAGCTCCATCAGTCTGACTAGCTGGAGCAGGACAACTGTGTTAGAGAGCTGCAGAGGGACATGTTACAAACGCGTGGAGGGACAGGGCAAGTGGTGATGGCTTCAGTCTGGAAGAAGCTGGTTTGAGATTAGACACTAGGAGGAAATTCATCCTCATGAGGGTGGTGAGACACTGAAACAGGTTGCCCAGGAAGCTGTAGAGGCTCCAAGTCTGGAAGTGTTCTAAGCCAGGCTGGATGGGGCCTTCAGCAACATAATCATAGAATCATAGAATGTCAGGGGCTGGAAAAGGCCTCGAAAGATCAAGTACCAGGAGATCTAGTAAAAGGAGTCCCTTGTACTAGATGATCTTTAAAAGGTCCTTTCAAACCCAAACTGTTCTATGATTAGGTTTGGTGTTTTTAAAAGATACTGAGCAGCCTTTCTGAAACCAGTGAGGTCACCCAGTTTCTCTTCTGTGTGGGAAGAGAAAAGAGAAGGAAAGGAAGAAGGAGAAAAGGGAAGAGAAAGGAGGAGAAAATAAAAGAGAGAAGGAAGAAGGAGGAAAAAAGAGAAAGGGGGGTGGGGAGGGAAGAGAAGGAAGCAAGAAAAAGAAGTGGCATCATACTTTTAAGATAAGCTCCACTACCCAGGAGTCTTTAATTGACTTCACACTTTGAAGTGTGAAGCTCTGCTTTGTGTTTAACCACCAGACAGACAAGTCACTTACTTTAAAAAGGTATTTATTTTTTCACAGGGAATAAAAATAAACTGTGATACGAGTGAAAGGATGGAACAAATACATCTAGAGAAAGAAGACAGTGCTCCTCTAACCACGGGACAGTTTCAAGCAGTGCATTCACTAAATGCTGGAGGTGTCCACAGCCAGTGCAGCACATCCACGGACACAGCATTTCAGCACCCACAGCTGTACACAACCCTCCCTCAGAGGTTACACCACCACCAGCAGCAAGTGACTGGCACAAACAACACAACACAGCAGTCTCACATCCCTCTGGGCAGGTTCCTTCACACAGGCAGTCTGTGGGTAGCAGGAGGACAGGCATGTGCTGGGTCACACGTGGCTGGATCCAGTGCTATGAGTTATTTCAGTAGTATTCAACACAGACTCACATCCACAGAGAAACAACAGGAGCAGATGGAGGTCATCAGGTAACCTACCCTCCTTCTGCATTGATTCTGAGCTCAGATGCCAAAAGGGCACAGGGCCACATCTTGAAGTGCTTGCCCTAGTTACACCAACTGCAGCTGGCACCCACCTGGCTGCTTACAAAAACACAGACATTAGCACCTGACTCGAGGCATTTCTCAGCCAATTCATCAAGTGCTGTGGATTGATTACAACAAAGCTACTACATTCAGAACAGATTCTTACCCTACTCCATACACAGGCAAGAGAAGTGCCTCTGTGTAGGAGGGACAGTGTGTAAACTCTGTTAGGTCCACAAAAAGAATTACCCCAGTGGTGGGATGGGGAGAAAAGCAAATAGACACACCTGGAGGAGTTCTGGTCACTTGTGAATCTTCATCACTGAACAGGGCTAAGAAATGATCCCTTTGGGGGAGCAACCAGCAGGCACTGACCTACCCAAAGACCAGTTTTGCCAGACAGGGAACTGCAGGGTTGTCTGGCACAAGAGCCCTTGGAACTGCTTTCCCTGCAAGTGCTACAGATTCGTGAGGTCTAGGAGTACTTCCTGAGCACCTACTAGGGCTCAGCACCTCCAAACCCAATGGAAACAAGATGCAGGACACTTTAGCATGGAGATTTCTACCTTTAACCCAAGTAGAGATCCTGTGAAGCTCTGCACGCCTTTGGCTCCCAGCAAATCTGAACAGGGCTTGAGCAGCTCAGTGAAGGCAAATGAAGCAAACCAGCTACCTACAAGCAGCTCTCCTCCTCTACCCTAGCCAGGGCAGCAAGTACCAGTGAGCACCCACCTAGCAGGTGGATTTTTCTCCACAGCACTTAAATGAAAGGCATTTACTAAGAGCAGGAAGGGAATGTGCAGCTCAAAGTCTATGATGCCCACAGGCTTTGAGAAGCTGCTTCTCCTCTCCCATCCAAGAGTGGTCAACCAAGAACTCCACCTAGGGGCAAACCAATGATTCCCTTTTTGTCTGAACACAAACAGCACTGATTGTATTTGCTCTACCACAGGCAACAACAGCAAAACAAAATACAGATTAAGAATCCAGCACTGGGAAGTTCACATTAAGACATTTGAAATAAGAAAGTTCCACGAGCTTCTTCTTCTACTCCAAAGAGGAGATTTAAACACAGAGTATTACAGGCACTTGCCCATAGTATATGTAACAAGACAGACACCATGTAGAAGCATGAAACTATCAGAACAGGGAGCATCTTGGTAAAAGACACAGGAAAGAGTCACACAAAAAGAGTCCACCCACAGCAAAAAGAATCCCTGCTCCCTCCCAGCTGGAGGAAACCAAGTGGAGAGCAACAAGTTGCATTGTTCGCTTTACAGCTCCAAATCAAACACAGTATTTGCAACTTCACAAGGCAAGGAAGGAATAAATAAGTTAGAGGAACTTTTCACTCACACATACAGAGGATTCCTACAGAAGAGCTTTTGCTTTGACACTTTTAGGGAACACATAATCCAGTCAGTAACAAGTGAGTCCTGTGAGGCTGTGGGAAGCTGATCCTGGCTCAGCAGACACCTGAGGACATGCTGCAGTTCTCCACACAGCTTCTCATTTTGGTCTTAAAACATCCAAGAGTTCCCATCNATGTTAAAAATATCTGGGCAATACAGCAGGGGAGGAAAAAAAAAAAAAAAAAAAAAAAAGAGCTTTCAGCTAATCAGTTTTCAAAGACAATCTCATGGAAAGCAAGGAAACCCTGGATTCCAGCTCTATACATATACAGCACCAGCAGGAATGATTTTTGGGATGTTATAGACTTTGCAACACATTAGATCCAAGAGGTTTAAAAAGACAAGGTCACTGCCTTGGGGTTCAGGGCTTTTTTTTTTGGGCTGGATTTTGCATTTCAAAGTATAAAACCATCCCTTGGTTTGTTGCTGAAGTCAAAAGCAGCAAGACTACTACAAGCTTACTAAAGCTTTCAGTGCATGGAGTAGTCTCTTCATGGTTACATGCATCTGTAGCAATACTGCAGTCAGGAAGGATTTGTGGAGGTGTCAGAGTCACTCTTTAGGGATAAGCAGAGATGATTCTGCTTCGGTGCAGGTGGTCTGTGGTAACTCCAAAGGGAAGGTGTAAACATTCAGAGAAACCTCCTGTAAAATGTTTTTAGACAACCACTGACTGCTAAACAATTTAGACAGGCCAACAGTTAAAATGTTCTGCAATCCTACATCTCTGATTTTCATTAGAGAAGGCATTTAAAAAGAGAAACAGAACAGCTACAAAAACTGGTCCTAAAAAATGCCTGGTTTGGTCTCATTTAGCAGTTGTAGGTTCTCTAAGCAGCTGTCACACTACACCTAGAAAGAAAAGACAGGGTTGATCAATCTGCCCTAACAAATAGTCTCCAAAGTGCAGATGAAATTGAGCTTTGACACTACCAAGAGGCAAAGAGAAATAATTTCTCCAGCACCCTCCAGTGGCAATCTCCAGCAGATCCTGTCCCTGGGTATCTAGAGCAGGTTGGTTTAGGGTGCATTTAGGGTATGCAGATGTGGCAAACTCAGATGGCTGCTGGACCATCTGACTTTATGTTAGGAGCTTAGCAGGTGTCTGGTTAGGAGCAGAGAGACTCAACAGCAGACCTTCATTTCAGATTAAGAGAAGATGCACCCAGAAATGTGAAGCCTTCAAACTAAATCACAAAGCTGTTGTATGAGGCAGTATTTTTGAGATGGACCCACAGGAAAAAGTTCAAACATCTCTTGCTTAAGCATATCCGGTTCAGGATTACATGTGCCAAGTTGTGAAATCAGTAACTTGATGTAGTTCTCTCACTCCTGCCTTGAAAATAACTATTTCACTTGCTTTAAAGGCTGAAAAACCTGCAATGCTATATCCCAAGTTCCTCCGTGCCACTCCAGGCAGTGAAGGATCTCTGTGTTCCCTGGTACTGCCCTTTTGCCTTGGGTTTGTCAAGATGCTTAATAAAAGACATAATTTTCTTACCCAAAGTGAGACACTCAGGAGAGTTTTGGAGCTTTTCCTTTTTGACTTCATCTACTGCATTTTATGATGCTCTGTTGGACTATTTCTGCTTCTTACAGTAGATCAGGATGGCTAACTTTGAAAGAAAGCAGAGAAACATCCTGAATCAAGCTGGACAAAGGGACTCTGATGTAGAAAACCTGTGTTTCAGATCTAATGGCAGCACCTAATTTAAACAACAGGATCCAAAAGCCAGCAATAAAGCAGCACAAAGGGACTCTCACAACTACAGGAGTCTGTCCAGAAGAAGTGCTGTGAAACGACCTTCCTGGGCCATCACTTCCCTGGGGAGCCCTCAGTTCTTCACCAGATCTCTGCATAAATGGAACATCCACCACTGTTTTCAAGCTGCAACTCTGAACTACTATCTCCAGCTAAGACTGCTGCAGTCTGTAGAGACCAAGTAGTGTTAAGAAGCACCAGAGCCGAGTCCAAGATGGGGCACAGCCACGAGCAAGGATGTCTACTTCTCATTCCAATAAGGGAACATCCCTTATTACCACCTTCATGGAATGCAGAGTTCATTGCCATAAGATCTGTTGCTCACATCAACATGTCTTGACAGATAAAGCATCTCTAAGGTTCATGTATTTCAACATTCACTACACTCAGTCTGGAATGTGAAGTCACCATTTTAGGCCCCATGTCAGTATCAGGACATACCTCACATTGCCTCATGTATGGATGTGAGGAAACCACACTGATTCTAGTTTGGAACTAGGAGTTCCTCCCTTGCTTTAGTCTAATCAAGATCATAAGACATGAGAGAAACAAAAGCCCCATGTAACTTTTCCTTCTCTTTTCTGACTTCTAATCAAAAAATCCCTGTGTCTCAGGTTGTACCCTCTGGGGCTCTACTGCTTGCTGCACCCTCACCATCAGTGAATGAGGTCCATAAAAGCTTATTCTTTGAAAGGTCTGCTTAGAAAGAAGCTACTAAACTCAGGGGGATCTGCAGAGATCCTGGAGAAGCTGGCAGCAGGTAAAAAACTTATTTAAAAGTACTGACTCCAACAAAGACCAAACACTGCACTCTATAGACTATACCAATAAAACCAGGAGGTTGGGTGGCTGGACATCAAACTGGTCTCAGTAAAAAGGCACAGGGGGGTTTGGTTTTGTTTGACAAATCTGCATAGGAACCAAAAGACAAATCAGTTCTGTCACGAGGCGAGGGTCCATGCACAGACTCATTCACAGCTAAGAGAAGGGATGGGATTGTTTTTTCTGTCATTTTAAGATAAGCTAATTTTTTTTTTTTTTTTAAGCATTTTAAGATGGTCTTGTACCATAAGGAATAAATAGGTTGCATTTTTCCTCCTCCTTCTCCTCCAGTAGTTCCTAAGATTTCTTTCAGCTTGAAGCACCAATTCTGGCAGGCAAACCTTAAGCACACCTTGTGTGTCCACTGAGAAACGAGGTTCACACCAACTCAGAATGGCCTTCAGGGCAGCTCCTCATCATTTCAGCTGCCAAACGATGCAAACCAACCCAAGTGCAGACTCTTCTCCACAGGAGCACAGCTCCCTGCAAAGACACCTACCCACAGCTCTCACGGGTTAGGGATCTCCATTCTGGTGGAGGCACAGCTCCCCCACACCTCACCACAAGCATCTGGTGCACTGGGTGCAGTTCTGAGCTGGTCAGTGGTGCTGCAGCTTTCCATCCTTAGCTTCTGGGCCTAAAACCTCAATGGAGTCATTAAGATCACGGAGGTCCTCCTGGTGATGGGACAGGCTGTCCTTGTGCTTTTGGTCCCCATCTGAGAGAACATCCATGTGCCCTTCTGAAGCACCGTTGCTCAAGACAGGAGGTGGGTCCCCTTCATAATCCTGAGGAGTGTTGAGCATTGGGGTTTTGGAAGCAGCACGTCCTCCTTTTGGTAAGGAGCAAGCTTCACTGGCCAAAGGACCATCAAGGAAAGGAAGTTTCTATATAAATAAAAAGACAGAAAACCCCATTAATGACAGGTTTTGTTCCCAGTTGTCAGGGACAGGCAAAACTCAACTGTCAAGACCAACAGCTCTGTGCCAGTGTCTCTTCAGCTCTGTCATCCACACAGAACCTTACACAGCTTGAGGTATTCAAAACATGAGTACATGTGGCACTTTGGGACATGGTCATGGAAGTGTTGGATAGAAGGTTGGACTTGAGGATCTTAAGAGGGCTTTTCCAACCTTAATGATTCTATGACTCTACACTTGAGCAACCTGGTCTAGTGGATGGTGTCCTTGCCCACAGCAGGAGGGTTGGAACTAGATGACGTCTAAAGTCCCTTCCAATCCAAACCATTCTGTGATCCTATGAATTTGATACAACCATCACTGTTTAAGTCATAACACTAAAGGTTTCAGGATTCACATCAACCTGACAAAGGACACTGACAGGTCTTTTCGTGGTGTATGTGTGGATGACTCATTCACTACTGCATTTTTAGGGGCTTCTTTGTGGTTTGTGGTTGATGTTTTGTTTATTTGTGGTTCTAGGTTGGGAGTAGTTTGGTTTGTTGTTGGTTTCTGGGGTTTTTGCATACACAGAAAGGATATTCCAAGTAGGGATTTAAGCATTAAAAAAAGCCACTTTCATATTACTTGAGGGAGGGGAGGGCAGAAAGCAGGCCTGTTGTTTTCTTCTTCCTTGAAGTTTGCTGTGAGTGGAGGTGAAACTCAGATGTTCTTTTAACAGCTCTTTCATATACAGAAGTAGAATATCCTGAGCCTGCAACAGGATCTGGCCAATCACATCTCATCTTTTACCTAGCAGATAAGAATTGGGGTGAATCAAATCTATTACAGCAACATCATGGAATCATTTTGGTTGGAAGAGACCTTTCAGATCAAGTCCAACCCTCAACCAGCACTGCCAGGTCACCACCAAACCATGTCCCTCAGCATCACATCTCCACAGGTTTGAAAGCCCTCCAGGGATGGGGACTCCACCACTGCCCTGGGCAGCCTGGGACAGGCCTTGGCAACCCTCAAGGGGAAGAAATTGTTCCTCATGTCCAATCTAAACCTCCACTAGGGCAACTTCTGGCTATTTCCTCTTGTCCTATCATTTGTTCTTGGGAGATGAGACCAATCCCACCTGGCTCCAATCTCCTTTCAGAGAGTTGTAGAGAGCCAGGTCCCCCCTCAGAAGCTCTTTCCTCAGGCTGAACAACCCCAGGTCCCTTAGCTACTGCTCACCAGCCTTGCTCTTCAGACCCTTTGCCAGCTTTGTTGCCCTTCCCTGAACATGTTCCAGCCCCTCAGTGTCCCTCTCGGAGTGAGTGGCCCAAAACTGACCCCAGGATTTCAGTTGTAGCCTCACCAGTGCCCAGTGCAGAGGCACAATCACTTCCCCAGTCTTGCAAGCCACGCTATTACTTTTTCAGGCCAGGATGCTGTTGGCCTTTTTGGCCATCTAAGCACTCTGCTGACTCATCTTCAGCCACTGTCCACCAACATGCCCAGGGCCTTTTCCACCAGGTAGTTTTCAGCCACTCTGCCCCAAGCATGCAGGGTTCATGGGGTTGTTGTGATCTAAATGCAGAACCCAGGCCTCACTGAACCTCATCCCATTGATCCAGCCTGGCCATATCCCCTTGGAAAAGCCTTCCTGCCCTCCAGCAGATCAACACTGCCCCCCAACTTGGTGTCATCTGCAAACTTAGTGAGGCTGCCCTCAATCCCCTGACTCTGCCCAGCTTAGCCCAGCATGCTGAAACAACAGCTCAGTGCCAGACTCCAATTCCAGCTGTACTTGCCAAAACCATTAAGTGATTTTCAGTATCATTAGGACCCAGGGCTCACGTTTTCCAGCTCAGACGCATTGTCCTCCAGTTTCATCTTCTGGCTCATGCAGCTGAGCAGGTGATCCAGCACAGGTTGTTTAGGGTGCATTCCTTTGTCAAAGCGATTGTACATCCCACACCAAAACCTCAAGGGCAAGGTAAGAAAAAAAAAAAGAGAATTAGGCAGGCACTTGGGTGCTGCTGGCCAACAAAAAGATGCTAGTTAAGAGGAAAATAGTATTAACAAATTGAGATTAAGTCATGGAGTCTACAACACTGCCACAGCCTGGGGGCATCAAATTCAGTCTCAGTGAGCAAATCAAAGTTTAAAAAAAAAAATCTGAGGATTTAAGCATTTCTGCTTTGTGCTCCACCCTTTAGAGAGATGAACCTGAGTTTGTTCATCACTTTGTGCCTGAGCTCTAATTTTCCTTCCCATGGGAAGAAACTGCTGTTGGAAGTTGCATTTTTTTTCCCCCTCTTTCTGTCACTTCATTCACTTAAGAGAAACATGAGTTGACTTTTTTTCAAGGAAAGATGATGTTTGGGCAACCCTGAAACTGTACCTGAAATTGTCTACTCCCAAATACCACTCTGGTTTTGATGATCCCTTGTACACCTCCTGCTCTGCCACTGAGAGCTGCTCCTCCTCACACAGCACAAGACAAAAAGACACTTTATTCTGTAGCAGACTCCCTGGAGGTTTGGGCAGTTTACATTTAAGCTCTCAGTTTCCCCCATCTTCCTACTTATATGAATGTCTTTGCCCAATGGTAGCCACACAGCACTTAAAAACACATTTCCATCCCTCTTTTCCTCAGCAGGGATCAGGAGTGAGCCAGAAACCAAGGAAGACTTAACCACTGCAGTTGTTAACGCCCTGGGCAAGCAGCGACATGGCAACAAGAAATCCTTCTTGTGAACATCACCCTGACTGAAATTCCTCTTGGAAAGGCTTCCTTAATGTATCTTTAAAAGGATGAAAGAAAGAACTTTAACCATTACCTAACCTATGACGGAAACCAGACAGAGAAATCAGGAGGTGTAGGGGGCATCTATATCTGAAGTTCATCTTTTCCTTACCTCATTCTTAACACCAAAGAAAAGTGATTTTATATGACAACAACTGCACTTGCTTAGCACCATCCCCTCAGTTTGAGTGAGAAATGGAGGGGAAAGGTAAACCAAACCAAGCTCATCAGGGAAAATGTATTCTATGAAACCTGAGCCTATATTAGAAGGAAAGAAATGCCACCCTTCCTTCTGCCCCTGCTTAAATAAGCAACTTACTGGAAACTGAAAGGTAGAGTGTTTGGCTGAAGGTCTTTGTAAGCTGTAAATCCTCTGTACAAAGGATTTCTGAATTCCTGCTTCTTCTGCAAGAGGAAAGGCCACAGAGAATGGGTCTTCTCAAAGATTCTGTCAATTACAAATAACATCTAATCACTAAAAAGAGAAGTTAAGTGGATTAAGAAGGCCAGCTCTTCCAAGCAGTTAGATTGAGGGAGTCAAGGATTATTTTTATACAGTATGTGATTAATTTCATCAACATGAGATCATAGCATCAGACTGATTAGGGTCGGAATGGACCTTTCAAAGTCGTCTTGATCAACCATCCTGCAGTCTTCAGGGACATCTGCAACTAGAGCAGATTGCTCAGAGTCCCAAACAACCTGAGCTGGAATGTTTCCACAGATGGCACATCTCCTGTCTCTAAGGGCAACCTGGGCCAGGGTCTCACAACCCTCAGGGTCAAACATTTCTTCTTTTGATCTAGATATACCCCCTAAGGAACATACAGCCATTTAAAATGGGCACTACCCAGTCCAAAAAGAGGTATCTGCAAGTTATGGAGGTCCAAATTAAAACATCTGAGATTAATTGTATTCCCAAAGTCATTATTTTTTATTTCACACTGCAGAATATGAGCCTCTACTGACAATGTTATCCTTAACAAATCTACAGTGACATTAAAAACACAAAGAAACACAACCTGCCCTTTTTTCTGACATTTCAACCAACAGCGAGGGTGTGGAGACATTGGAACAGGGTGCCCAAAGAGGCTGTGGGTGCCCCCCTCCCTGGTGGCCTTCAAGGGCTGGCTGGATGAGATCTTGAGCAACCTGGTCTAGTGGGAAGTGTCCCTGCCCATGGCAGAGGGTTGGAAGTGGATGATCTTTACAGTCCCTTCCAACCCAAACCGTTCTATGAGTGTATGAACCAATCCTGGTGGCTTCCAACTCACTTCAGATCCTCCCGCTCCTTGTGACAGGTCCCCAGGAAGTTGCCAAACTGGCAGGAGTAGACATGGTCGTGGATTTCAAGGAGGAAACGCTCACTGAACTCAAAGGCGCAGGGGAACTGCTGCATGAGCTGCCAGACGCATTCAATGAACTGTGTGAAGACAGGGGACACCTCTTTGGGGTCACCATCCAAATGGCCACACCTGCAGAGATGCAAACAACACACGGTGAAATCTTACAGCAGAGAAAGAATCCCCTTGACATTAAATATCACATTTCTCTAGGTAAATATAAGAGGTAATTCAAGGTGAAATCCTTCCTAGGTGCAGGCTACCTGGCCTGGAAGTGCTGAGGGCCAGGTTGGATAAGGCCTTGAGCAACCTCTTCTAGTGGGAGGGGTCCCTGCTCATGGCAAGAGGGATGAATTAGACTATTTTTCAGGTCCCTTCCAATCCAAACCATTCCAGAAATCTATGAACTACAGGAATGACAGCATTTTTAATCTGCCTGGAGAACGAAGGTCAAATTAGGTTTGAGCATCTATACTGGGCTCAAGTTTATGCTTTCAACCTGGTAAACATCCTGAAAAACCACCAGCTGAGGTTTTCTTCCTGAAATGACTGGCACAGAATGACCAAGTCTTGCCAGAACATTATTGCTCCTCATGTAATGTGTGGACATGGCACTTCAGCAGGACATCGTTTAATGGCCATGCTGGTGTTAAGGTGATGGTCGGAGTCAACCTGAGAGCTCTTTTCCAGCTGAAACAACTCTGTGATTCTAATGACTGATTTTATAGGTAGGCACACACTCCAAATTCAAGCAATTTGTTCAAGAATGTACGATTCTGCCAAGTAGCAAGAGGAGCAGTGAATGAATAACCCCAGCAGACACTGGCTTTATGTCACCAACTCAAATATTTCCCAGATGTTCCCTCCTCTGTTCTGTATCTCATTTACATTTGATTTGGGAGCACATGAAGCTGCAACACTGAGTTTCCCAGCCTTCACCCAGACACCACAACCAAGACAAGACACAGCTCCTACCTGTGGGAGAACTTGTGGCCCATTGCAATCCACTCCTTTTCTATGAGGATCTGTCATTTCAAAGCAGACAGGGGAAAAAGAGAGCATTACTTGGTTTAGAAGCAGCAAAATAAAGCCTTAAACTCTAAAAAGCTTACAAGCAATGCTGTTAGTAGTCAGCAGAGACATCTGCAGCCTGACCTGCAATGGTTCCAGGGATGGAGCAGCTACCACCTCTCTGGGAACCTGTGACAGGCTCTCACCACCCTCAGCGTCAAGCATTTTTCTTCTCCCCAGTCTGAATCTCTCTCCGTCCTGTCACAATAGGCCCTGCTCAAAAGTCTGTCCCTAGCTTTCCAGTGGTTCACCAAATCCTGAAAGGCTACCAGAAGGTCTCCCTGGAGCCTTCTCCAGGCTGAACAACTCCAGCTCTCTCAGCCTGGCCTCAGAGCAGAGGGCTTCCAGCCCTCCCATCATTGCTGTGGCCTCCTTTGGCCCTGCTCCAACAGTTCCATGTCTGCTCTGCTGAGGACTCCAGAGCTGGCCCCAGCACTGCAGGTGGAGTTCCAGGAGAGTAGACAAATGTTAATCTTAGTTCCTGCTCCTAACCAAAAAATATCTTCCTTGGCTCATACAGAATCATCCAGAGGGAAACTCGAGACAAGATGTGTCTTACTCTGATGTAATTTAAAATTGTTACAAGACTGCAGTGTAGTCTGGAATGAACAATAAGAAAACCAGCATGGACTGCAAGGAAACAGACCTAACAGTGCCACACACCAGAGAAGGTAAAATTTGTTCTGATTTCAGGGTTTTAAGGAACTCCTCTGAGCAAGGGCTCAGGAGAGTCTGTCTGTCATGGATTTAGCAAGTGGAGAAGACAGACAAGAGCACAGACTGTACTGTATTTATGCAGTGATGGCTTCAAGTATGAACAAGCCTGCAGCAGAAGCAAACTTATGTGCAATGGTTTTAAAAAAGGTCTTAAATGAATCATACAATCCTAGAAATGTTTTTGGTTGGAGAAGACCTCTAAAATCATCCAATCTTCAACCCAATACCACCATGGCTGTTAAATCACGTCCCAAAGTGCCACATCCACATTTCTGGACCACCTTCAGGGATGGGGATTCCATCACCTCCCTGGGCAGCCTCGTCCAGTGCCTGACCACTCTTGCAGGAAAGAAATTGTTCCTAGTACTCAACCTAAACCTCTCCTGGGGCAATTTCAGACCATTTTCTCTCATTCTATTACCTGATACTAGGGAGAAGAGACCAATTCCCACCTCACTCCAATCTTCCTTCATGGAGTGGTAATGTGGTCTCCCTTCAGCCTCCTTTTCTCCAGGTTGAACGACCCCAGTTCCCTCAGCTGCTCCTCACCAGCCCTGTTCTTCAGACCCTTCCCCAGCTTTGATGCCCTTCTCTGGACCTGTTCCGGCTCCTCAATGTCTTTCTTGGAGCAAGGGCCCAAAATGGAAGCCAGGAGTCAAGATGTGGCCTCCCCAGTGCCTACCAGAGAGGCACAATCACTTCCCTATTCCTGCTGACCACACTATTGCTGATCCAAGCCAGGATGCTGGTGGCCCTGCTGGTCACCTGGGCACGTTCTGGCTCATGTTCAGCCACTGCCAATCAACACCCCCAGGTCCTTTTCCACAGGGCATTTTCCAACCACTCTGCCCCAAGCCTGAAGCACTGCATGGGGTTGTGGTGACCCAAGTGTAGGACCCGGCACTTGCTGCACAGATTTTGCATAATACACAAGGTTCTGTCCTGTGCACAGAAACAAGTTCACCCAATTGTAAGGCCTAGCAGATGAGAGATTATTCACTGCAAGTCTTCAACGACCACTTCTTCACCACTTTTTGGTGGACTGCTGCCAGAGCCGCGTCCGTTGCTCACTTATCTCTTCCTGCAGTGTCTCATTAGTGGTTCTCATGTGGACATTCAAGGAGACAAAGGTTTGGGACACGTAGATCAACTGCTGCTGGGTTGTGCTGCTGCTGTTCAGAGCAATTACAGCTGGTTTCTAGAATCAAAGCTGGGTCTATATAGGTCACCCACTGCTTGTGGCCAGGAAATGGTCTAAAACATTTAATTAGGGCCTGTTTACATTACATATCCAGGAAGTGCCTTTTATTTTTGGCATTCCAACACAGGTGTCCTTACCATAAAGCCTTTGAAAGTCCTGTAGAAGGGATCCAAGAGGAGGCCAGCCAGGGAGCAGACCTGTGCTGTGCGATCCCACCCATCGGAGCAGTGCACTAAGACGCTGGCTTTTTCATCTTTCACAGCCTGGCAGGAGAGAGCAGACACAGCACTTTAGCAGCTTTCTAGGTCAGTTACCACAATTAAATGCTCTCCCTTCATCTGCATTTACCTGTCTGGCCTAAACCCCAAGAGAAAAATTAGTCATTTGTCATCTGGAGCATGGAAATGTGCCATTTCTGGGCAGGGAGCCATCAACCCAAAGGAAAAACCGACTGCAATAAAATGCTGTAGCAGGTCCTGTCAGCAACACTGACTGACTGCCAGCAGGCAAACACCCTCACAATGTTCAGGCTTCTGAAAGGCCAAGGATTCTTAGTCACAGATTCACAGATTGCATCTGGTTTGGAAGGGACTCTCAAAGGCCATCTTGTCCAACATCCCAGCAGTGAGCAGGGGCACTTCCAACTAGATCAGGCTGCTCAGGGCCACATTAAGTCTGATCTTGAATGCCTCCAAGGACAGGACCTCAACCACATCCCTGGGGCTGTGTCCCCTTCTCCAAGGAAAAATTGGGTGGATGAGTAAAGAATAATAATTGGGCACACAGGGACTGGGAATAGTTTGGGTTGAAAGGGACCCAAAGATCATCTGGTTCCAGACCCTCTGCCATCCCACCTGCCTCTGAGCACTTCCAGGCTTGGAGCTTCCACAAGTCCTCTGGGCAACCTGGTCCAGTGCCTCGCCACCCTGACCGTAAAGAATTTCTTCCCAACATCTTGCCTACACCTCTTTCACTGTGGCTGAAGAGCCATGTGCCTCAGAGACTTTCTCCTTTTGCCTGAGCAAAAGCTCTGCAGAAATGAGGACTGTGTTTAACCACCAAAATCAGCAATCCCCACATCACCTGGAACCAGGAGAAAAACTGCTCTAACAATCTCTCACTTAAAGTAGAGCAGTTCGATAACTAAGGAGTGCAAGGCCACAAGTGTTTTGCACTGGTCAGTTGGTCCTAGAGGCATTTCTAAAGGTAATTTTTTCCACAGATCATGATTTGATTTGTTTCAAATGAGTTCTAATAAAGCCTAGAGAGCTGCATGGTACAACACAGTGAACAGGACAATGTCACAGCCCCTACAGCATTTTGTTTGGTCACAGGAAGTCTCTAGGAGAGTGCCAGCTCGATGCTCTCCAACTGCAGGCTTGCTTTTGAGAGCTGAGGCCAAGCTGAATGGCAACGTTTTCCCACTTACTCTCCAGAGCCAACCTGACAGCCTTTGGAGCAGTCCCTAACACACAAGCACACATCTTTTCGTTCCCCTGCAGGATGGAGTACAGTTTTACCTTGGCAAGAAAGACACCTGCATCCATCACAGCCTTAATGTGCCGTAACCAACCTGAGTTCTCCAGCCCAGTGAGGAAATCGCTCATTGAGGGGGACTTCATTTCACACACTAAGAACACAAACAAAGCAATTAGCTGACATCCCATTAACAACCTCTTGCCTCCCCCCACTTCCTCATTATCTCCTCAGAGCAGTAGAGCTGGGGAGATTCTCAAAGCTAACATTTCCACCCTTTCTAAGCATTAGCAGCAGTATTTTGTGTCTAAAGGACACACGCACTACTGGTTGCACACATGAAAACATGAACCAGAAATTTTTATCTCAGAGAATGTGAGAATCTCACAATGTTCTCCTCTTTCTTAGCTAATTAATGGTAACTCATTTCATTTGCTGGAAAAAAAAAAAAAAGCCCTCAGCTGACAAAAAGCAGTGTTCAGTGATCTCTTACTGCACTATAAATGTGTGTGTGATGCTGAGTTAACACTCAGCTGCCACCACAAGCACCTGGAGAAAGGAGAGTTCTAATCTAGAGAGGGAAACTACATCTTTAAACTTGGTGGCACCTCAGACAGTAGTGAATCCCAGCACAGAAAACACTCAGAGTAATACAGCTCATGGGCTGTGAGGGAGATTTCCTCACTGTCCAAGAAGAAAATGGGAGCAAACAGTTACTTATTCTCTCTCCTTCCACTGTAGAATAAATCTGCCAGGAGCAGGCAACTGAGAACTTAAACTTGTGATCAGGCCAAGCTCTTGCTTATGTGAACAACCTCATTTTTCACCAAGGTCACTATGGATGCTGCAGTGCTACCTGGCCAGGCAATTTGCACCATGAATTATTCAACTGTTTTGAAGCAAGATGACCATTAGGTTGCTTACTAAAATATTAAACTTCTGAATGGCAGCACTTGTATTAGGTTTTAGAAGATTAAGCACAGGGAGCAAGCAGAATGATTTGCAGCATCCACTCTGCCCTGTGTTGCAGTCTTTGGCTGCTAACAGTGTTGGAAACCAGCTAGCAGAACCTGCTGGTTTGATCCAAGCTCCACCATCACCTTCTCATTTTTGAGGGCCATTAATTAGTGAAAGCATGGACCTGATTCACCTTTTGATCTCCAGCAGCTCAGGTATTTCTTCTGCTTTGTGTTCCTCTCCAAGATCACAATCTCAGAGAGTAGCTTAATGCAGAGCTGCTCCTGCATTTTAATGTATTTTCATGTATTAAAACATTAATTTAATCCAGTTTAATGTATCAAACCCACGTTCAGGTAAGGAAATCTGAAATAAATGAAAACCCAAAGCTGTTCATGAAGTGTCCTCTGGAGGCATTTCAAACCTGCCTGGATGTGTTTTGCTCCAGGTGACCTTGCTCTAGCAGGGGGGTTGGACTAAATGATCTTCAGAGGTCCCTTCCAACCCCCACCATGCTGGGGCTCTGCAAGATTAAACTCTTTGGAAGAGCATGGCAAGGTTGTTTTTCTTTCAATCGGAAATAACAGTTTAACACTGAAACACTCCAAATTAAAGCAAGTAAAGCCCAGCAAAGTAATTTCCTCAACTACCTAAGTTAGTTTACTTTCAATAATTAGTTTTTCTTCCTGAAAACTGTGCTACTTCTTACTGAAAATCTGCTCTTTCTCTGGCCTTTTAATTCAGCACATTTAAGAAATTAATCTTTTATGCACGTTTAAGAAATGAATCTTTTATGCAAGCAGCACAGCTAAGGAATGCTGCTGGTTTTAGTTGCTACTTTTGAACCACTATAAAAGGAAGCACAGTAATAAATAAAATGACTTGCAGCAAAGCATTTGGACAACATTAACCCTTCCAAGCCACTTCAATGCAGCAAACAAAGCAAGATATTGGCTTTGCTTATCTGCTTTCCTCACAACACCCAGGTGCAGGTAGGATTTAAGCAGGCAAGGGTAATGAAGAACAGCCACCTGCACAGCCCATACCTACCTTCCAGGAGCTTCTGCAGGCTGCTGCGCATCACATGGATGTTTTCAATGCCAATAAACTTAAAGCAGATGTTATCATAATTATCCTCATTCTCATAGCCCTTCCCAGCAGCTCGGTTGGCCATGGCATTCAACTGCCAGATTGAAGGGAACAGGAAGAGGGTAAGGAAAAAAGGGAGAAAAAATTATAAGTACTTGAGTCTGTTCTGCAAGTCCTTGTTTAATTCTCCCAGACAATGTTGCTCAGACCTAATTCCCCACCTCACAAACTGCACTTCCAGCTGTTTCACCACAGCCATGCTAGTATCACCATCCAGTCCATATAAAGAGACTCATTAAGATCAGAGAGAGAATTTTGTAGAGCAGGTGGCATCAAAATGATTGTGCCCCTCTACTAGGCACTGGGGAGGCCACATCTTGAATCCTGGGTTCAGTTTTGGGGCACTCAATCCTCTAAGGACATCAAGGGGCTCGGTCAGGTCCAGAAAAGGGCAACCAAGCTGGTGAAGGGTCTGGAGAACAAGTCTGAGGTGGAGCAGCTGAGGGAACTGGAGATGTTTAGTATGAAGAGGAGTCTGAAGGGAGACCTCATTGCTCTCTACAACTCACTGAAAAAACATTGGAGGAAGATGGGGATTTGTCTCTTCTCCCTAGTGTCAAGTGATAGAATGAGAGGAAATGGCCTGAAATTGTGCCAGGAGAAGTTTAGGTTGGAGATTAGGAACAATTTCTTTCCTACAAGAGTGGTCAGGCATTGGAATAGGCTGCCCAAGGAGGTAGTAGAGTCCCCATCCCTGGAGGTATTCAAGAAACGCGTGGGCATGGCACTTGGGGACATGGTTTAACGGCCATGGTGGTGTTGATGGCTGAGATGATCTTAGAGGTCTTTTCCAACCAAAACAATTCTATAATTCTATGATTGCTGCTCAGACCTAATTTCCCACATCCCAGATGTTTCATCACAACCATGCCAATGTTTCCATCTAGTCCATATGTAGAGACTCATTAAGACCCAGGAGAGATTTCCTAGGGCAGGTGATATCAAAACCATGCCAGACTTCAGCACCTGCTGTCATCAAAAGAGGTTAAAAAAGGGAGTCTGCCCTAACTGTGAAGCTACCCAAATATTCAGATAGCAGCAGCAGCAGCACAGGAAAAGTAGAACTAGGAAGGTAATTTTTACAAGTAACATACACATATTGGGGTGTAGAAAGACAATTCCCAAGCTTTTCACAGACATACACACAGATGAAATAAAACCTGAGGGAAACACAGAAATACTAAAGTGGAGCAGAAAGAATACAGCAAACAACTGAAACTGCAGAAAAGAATTCAAAAGGAAGCCAGTTGCTCTAATATTACCAAGAAAAGTTCAAGAACTACCAGGAAATCTTTAGTGGTGACAAAAAAACCAAACCAACAAAAAAACCTGAAACAGGAGCATCTCAGTCCTTCACTTATTATTTTGAGAAGTGAAGTTACTTGCCTCCACAGAGAAGAGAGCAGGAAAATCAGTATGAACATTTTTAGAATAAATAAATAAGCCTAGTGCTTCAGTTCTATTACTCAGACAGACTGTTAGGAGTTTTAAATTCTCCCTTTTTCACAAAAAAACCCCAACCTTATTTGGTGAACAAAACCACCATCAATAATATATTGGAGGGGAATATTAATGATGCTGGAAGCTGTCTGTCCCAAGAGAACATGCAGAAATTATTATTAACAACCCACTCTGCAATTTTATGTCTGTCTCTGGAGAATGCCACACTACAAAAAGCCAAAATACATCTTGGAACAACAGGTGAAGCATTCCCTTTTTCTTCAGTAAGTTGTTTTTCCTTTTTGCCTTCATTGCAGTTTAACTAAATCTGTAGTTCCTATAAAATAGCTTCAGGATCTGAACAGTGAAGGAGGTGCTCAGAAAGCTCCATTTTCAAATGATCCAAGCACTCTGAAATCTTTGCATGTAAACAGCTGTGCACTATGAAAATCCTTGTGATCTAATTTGCTTCTACCAACTAATCCCAATCAGTACACTTACAAGGCAACCATTGGAATTGCTTTTTAAATTCAGTTCCTCAAGATGATAGTCAAGAGATTTCACCTCGTGACTGTTTCTTTAATATCATCTCACAGAAACATCTCAACAATGAAGTTCCAGCCCCAAATAGTGGCTACAGACCAAAGGAGCTGCACAGTATTAAACTCCAAGCTGCATGTCATGAGAATTAAACGTTGCTTCTACAGAAGCAAAAACACAGAGAAATTGCTCTTCTCAATTGCTATCCCATGTCACAGAGGCCCCACTTCTTGTCAAGTTTACTGATAAAACCACTTCAGCCTCCTGGAACTGAATCTTGAGGCTTCTCTCCAATAAAATATCAAAGAGCACGCTCTCAGCAGGGAAATGCTTCAGTGTCTCAGCCAGATGCAGAACTGCCAGTTACTTCAGGTCATCTTTAAACCTCAACTCAGAAGACTCCAGGATTCTTAACAGCACTTAGCACTGCAGTTTTATTCTCCACATCAAGACACCAAACCAGAATCGTGATGCTGAATTCCTGATACAGGACTGACACCATTTAACCCAACACAGCACAAGAAAGCACCAGCAGAGTAGTGACAGCATGAACTGGAAGTAGCATTAATGCATGAGACAAGCTTTTAAAAGTAGCCACAACCCCCCAAGAAGGTACCTTTGGCCTCGTGTCTACAACATACATGAAGGGGCTCCCAGGGTTGGCTTCTCTGATGGCCTGCAGCATCTGTTCATCCTCCAGACAGCGTGCGCTGAAGCCGGAGAGGGGCTGGCTGCAGCGGCATATGGCAGCCTGCAACACACAACAGCTCACATGCTTCTCATCATCTTCATTGCACTGGCCCAAGCAACACCAGCTTGTGGGGCTTGAGAATCCTGTTCTCTGCTTGACTGAAAAACTGCTGCTTAAAAGGACACATACGAATGCTACAGGAATATTTCCCAATGCTATTAATTTGGGTATCTTAAAATAGTGAGACCAAGGAGTCCCACAGCGAATTTCACTGCTGTGTTCTCTTTGTTGGAGTGGGCTCAGAGGAGGCCATGAAGACCATCAGAGGGCTGGAGCACTTCCTCTATGGGGACAGGCTGATAGAGTTGGGACTGTTCAGCCTGGAGAAGAGAAGGCTCCAGGAAGACCCTAGAACAGCTTTCCAATACCTAAAGGGGGTTACAGGAGAGCTGAGGAGGGACTTTATACAAGGGCTTGTACTGCTAGGGAGAGAGGCAATGAATTTGAGCTGGGAGAGGGGAGATTTAGACTGGAGATGAGGAAGAAATTCTTTACAGTGATGGTGGGGAGACACTGGAGCAAGCTGCCCAGAGAGGTTATGGATGCCTTCTCCCTAGAGGTATTAATGGCCAGGTTGGATAAGGCCTTGAGCAGCATGGTCCAGTGGGAGGTGTCCCTGCCCATGGCAAGGGGGTTGGAACTGGATGCTTTTTAGGGTCCCTTCCAACCCAAATCATTCATGATTCTCAAACACACTAAACTCTGCCTGATGAGCAGTATCCCAAATATTGGCATTTCTCATGTTTTCCACTTGGATTCTATTGCCCAAATCATTCTTTTCCACAACTCTGGTTCTCAGTTGTTCCTGTTCCACACTCAAGAATTGCACTGAATATGGCTTTAAGGAAATGTTGCTGCCAGCACAACTCCATGCAGTTGCCCAGGTCAAGGCACACTTCCTCAGGAAAACAATTTGACTGTGACAGCATTTTCTTAATGTCTGCATCAAAAACACTGAAAGATTGCTGAGCCAGCAAAGTTAATTTACATTCTGGTCTTCAGTGGGAAAAAAAAAAAAAAACAACAAACCAACAAAAACAACAAATCAAACCTGAAACCTTCACTTATTCTGTGCTAGTGGGGATTTATTTCTGGGTGGTTCCTCCTCTAGCTAACATGTAACTTGTTAAAGCATTTATTCAGAATGGCTAAACAGGAGATAACTCCCCCCCCCCCCCAAAACAAAGCCTTGCTGTAAGCTGATAAAAAATTCCAGACAGGAAGTTTTTTGAGCAGCTCTGGATGTGACCCAAGGGCTTGTCTTTAACTAGGTTATTCTGTGACTCAGAACAAGGCAATATTAGGTTGGAAAGAGCAGCGCAGTTGTCAAATACGACATTAAAACACTCTAATAATCATCTCATTCTTTCACTAACAGGGGAGTGGACAGGAAGGAGGACCCATACTCTCCACAGAGAGCAGATAATGAACAACTAACATTGTTTTCTTTATATAAGTAGGAAAGCACCGGAATCCGCCCTCTGCTTCGGAACCGGGAGCTTCCGCTCACCACCGTCTTGTTAGCGGCTCTTGGCACCACGATTTCGGGGGGGTAAGTGTTGCAAACCTAGGTGAGAAGGAAAACGTCCAGGTGTTACTGCTCAGCAATTCAAAACTCATGAAAAATTCACCTCCAGCTTATGATCCAGCATTTATGGGAAGTGCTGGTGGGTGAAAGGCTGGAGACCAGCTGGTGCCCTGCATTCCCAGCCCAGAGCCAGCTCTGTCCTGGGCTAATCCCCAGCAGCGTGGAGCAGCAGGTGGAGGGAGGGGATCCTGCCCCTCTGCTCTGCTGAGCCCCCACCTGCAGTGCTGGGGCCAGCTCTGATGTCCTCAGCACAGCACAGACAGGGACCTGCTGGAGCAGGGTCAGAGGAGGCCACAGCAATGACGGGAGGGCTGTGAGGTCAGGCTCATTGACAGTTGGGGTTGTTCAGCCTGGAGAAGAGAAGGCTCTGAGCAACCTGCTCTAGCTGCAGATGTCCCTGCTGACTGCAGGGAGGTTGAACTAGATGACCTCTAAAAGTCCCTTCCAACCCAAAACACTCCACAATTCTATGATTTACAAGCAAAGACCACAGCAAATGATCTGTTCCTGTATCTAACACAGACCACATCCCAAGTTTCAAGCCATTAAGATGCACTTAGGAGCAAAATAAAACCATGTGGTTAAGGAAACAATCAATTTTGCAATCAAACCTAAAAATAAGAGACTGCACAGTGCACAATATATATGGAAAGTTCTTTAGATCCATAAATAGTAGAAAAGTTTCTAATTAAAAAAAAAAAGACATTAGGAATAATAATTTTTAAGTCCCCTCTAAGTCTTATTCAATTTGAAATGAGCTTCCAGCAACCAGGGAGCATCCTCAGAGAGCAGCTTTACCATCTTTGCTCACACAAGCAGAGACTTTTCAGCAGGTACTTCACAGTGAAGCTGTTCTCCAAGTTTAGCTTTACTTTAGGCTGGTAAGTTTGAAGACAGATTGCAAACCCTAAGGAAATAATAAAGCACTGGCACCTCAGAGTTTCATGGCAGCAGGGGAACCTTCACAGTGATGAATGAGCCCATGCTCAGATGTCCTCATCAGCTAATAGGAAAAGCACCTCTCACATCGTATCTCAAAGATGCAGTCATTTCAAATGACCAGCACAAGATTGTATTTCCTCACCTCAAAGCATAACAGCAAAGAAAACTACTGGGGAAGGGAGTGAAGACCATGGGGAAGGGATTCAAGTCTTAGTATGTTGGTGTCTTGCCCAGAGTTGTTTCCTTTGTCTTTTAGACAGAAAGGTCTGACTGACACATCACCAGAAGAAATAAAATGGGTAATTATATAAAGGAGGAGTTTGAGCAAGTCTGATGAAAAACATTTTAATGTTGTTTAGATCCAGCCTGGCCTTATGGGGAGACAGAGAAGAAAAATAACAGTGGCAGCAGCCAGTTAGGACTGAAGTGACTGAGAGCCCTTACTGAGCAGAAGATCCAGCAGGAAAAAGATGTCTTGTTTTCTGCTACTGGTTGTCTTATCCAATTCCCTCCCAACTCTGTATCATTCCCCACCAAGCCAAACCATTGCCATTTATTCCTCTTCCATGCATCTGTCAGCAGCCTGGTGGGACAGGCTTTGGAAAAACCAGAAGCAGTGAAAGGTACTTTAAGTTTATCCTAACAGATGGTTTGACATTTCTCTAGAAAAACAAGGAGCTGGTATTTTGCCAGAGGGATCAAAACAAACCAAGGTGACTCTGCAGCTCTGTGCTGTTCTTCCACAGCATCATCATCCACAACCTCCCTTTGATTCAAACCAACCAAGCTGGTTCCCACCCTGAGGCACCGCTGATGCAGCAGCAGGACTGCTGTATGTCACCACCACCAAGGAAGAGATGATGCAGTAAAACGGCCACTTTGGGGAAGAATTACCTCATAGTCTTTGTTAAGATCTGTTATCTCCCAGTAGTCGTTTGGAATTCCCATCCGCTGGTAATCCACTTTCAGGTCAATCAGCTTCCAGCCAATCTCCCGGGTCTCTTTAGACATTTTGGGATTGTAAGAGAAAGCATAAAGGTCTTCGGCTTTCACTGGGAGCAGAGGGGAACAAATTAACTGGTTAGAAAGAGACAAAGACATGGGGAGACGTCAACACTTCCTCCTAAAGGCCACCTTTTTGGATGAGCCGCCTGTGTTGCAGGTGTGCCCCAGATGATGGGGGGGGGGGGGGGGGGGGGGGTAGGANGGGGGGGGGTGTGGGAAAGGTGTTCAGTCAACAGTCATGGAACCCCAGACTGGTTTGGATGGGAAAAGACCTCAATGCTCATCCAGTCCAACTTCCTGCAGTCAGCAGGGACATTCTCAACTAGAGCAGGTTGCTCAGAGCCACAAACAACCTGACCTGAAATGGTTCCAGGGATGGGGCATCTCCCGCCCCATCTGGGTAGCCTGGGCCAGGCTCTCACCACCCTCAGTGTCAAACATTTCTCTCTTCTCTCCAGTCTCAATCTCCCTCTTCTAGTTCGAACCATCATCCCCTGTCCTGTCACAACAGGCCCTGCTCAAAAGTCTGTCCCTGGCCTTTTTCTGCCCCTTGAAGTCCTGAAAGGCCACCAGAAAGTTTCCCTGGAGCCTTCTCTTCTCCAAGCTAAACAACCCCCACCCTCTCAGCCTGGCCTCACAGCAGATGGGTTCTGCCCCCCTGTATCATTGCTGTCCTCCTCTGGACTTGCTCCAAGAGGTCCATGCCCTTCTTGTGCTGAAAATCAGGAGACTTAAGAATGATTTACTACATAATCCAAAGGGCTGTGCCACTGCACAGAACATTGATCTTCCTCAAAGATCAGAACTGTGACATTTTCTTTAATCTTTCTGTATTCCTGGCTATTCCAAATCAACTTAGATTGATTCTCACTCCTTAAAAAAAAAAAAAAAAAAAGGATAGAAACTGAGCACTAGATAGAATAGATTTTTTTATATCTCTCCAACTCACATTTACAGGCTTTCATTTGGGACAGTACTGAATGTGAACAATTCATCCCAAAGTCCTCAGGAATTTCCAATACTCAGTACTCACATGCAGGGAGCTAAAACATTGTTTGAATTAATTCAAACTTCAAAATAGTGATTTTCTTCCCCCCAGAACAAATTATTTCCAACTGAATTCACTGCAATAAGCATGTTAAATGAAATTTATATCATAGGAATGAATTCATAAATGAATATATGCACAAAAAGAAATCTTTTCTGCGAGGAGTTGATGAAACAGCTCCTGGACACCTGTAAGGTCATGGTTCTGCTGTGAGTTCTGAGGCACACGGAAGGTTTGATGAATGTCTTGAAGATTGTCAGCCCAACAAAGGCTTTGGGCTGTGTCTGACAAATGGTAATTTCTTCCTCCTTCCATCTCCACCACCCCACCCCAATTTCCTTCCCTCTCTTCATCTAATGCAAATCCAACCACTAACTCATTCACCTGATTCCCAAGGCAGCAAGTGCTGCAGAGACAGAGTGAAACCTGTCAGAGGCTGATAAAGTGGCTGGGTTATGGGACAGGTAACCCACAGCTGTCAGTCAGACATCTGCAATCACCAATTATTTTATGCTCTGCACAACCCTCTCTCCCCTCCAAAAATAAACCATGCAGGAAGCATACACAGAGGAATTTTAAAGCAAGAGAAAAGAGAACTGTTAAAAATCCATAAATAGAACAAAAGAGCTGCAGCTTATTACACAAATAACCACAAGACAAAAGGAACTGATGTAACCCCTGCAGCAACAGCTCCCACGCCTCCAGATGCTCCCCAAGTCTTTAGTTTTCAGACTGAGAAGTGACAGTTTTTAAAGACAGCACCAGAAACCTGTCAGATACAGCCTTAGAACTTCAGAACTCAGCAAACTGCCAAACTTAGCACACAAGGGAGATGCTAGGAATAGACATCAGCCTTACTATCTTTCAAAACAAAATCTCAAATTCAGCAAAATAAAACCATTTCTTCCAAGTATCAGAGACATGGGGACAGACTTTTGAGCAGGGCCTGTTGTGGCAGGGCAAGGGGTGATGGTTTGAAACTAAAAAAAGAAGATTTAGACTAGAGAGAAGGGAGACATTTTTGACAATGATTGTGGTGAGACCTTGGCCCAGGCTGCCCGGAGAGGTGGGAGATGCCCCATCTATGGAACCATTCCAAGCTGGGTTGGTTGTGGCTCTGAGCAACCTGCTCTAGGTGCGGACGTTCCTGCTGACTGCAGAGGGGTTAGACTGGATGAGTTCTGAAGATCCCCTCAGCCTGTTTGTGATTCTACTTCTATTCAAGTCCTACATAATGGCCAGCATGGTGCCATCAACTCCCTTCCCTTACATTAGTGACATAATTACAAACTGCAATTACAAATGGCAACCTTATAATAAAGCTGCACTGAAGGAGCACCCCAAAACCAGAAGCCTGGTAGGAAATTTGGTGGAATCCTTGGCCTGCAAGAACAAGGAGGCTGAGGATTCCTGACAGCCACCTAAAATGGCAAAACAAAAAATGCAGCCATTAGAAGCCACAGGATTTTGAGAATGTTTTGCTTACACTCTGCAAAAGTGACTTCAAGCCAGAGCAAATCACTGGGTTTCA
This sequence comes from Ramphastos sulfuratus, assembly GCA_013399055.1. Taxonomy (NCBI): domain Eukaryota; kingdom Metazoa; phylum Chordata; class Aves; order Piciformes; family Ramphastidae; genus Ramphastos; species Ramphastos sulfuratus. The sequence continues at coordinate 98,984 of WBNM01014494.1, read as the reverse complement.
CAACCGAAAGAAAACGAACACTGAAGAGCAGCCTCAACATGCCACTGGGAAAGAAATCAAAGGTGACAGCATTTAAAACTTTATTTATGGGACTCCAGAATTCTGTGCATGTCTGTAATGCACAGAACTACACACAGCCAAGAGCCAGGCCACTGAAATGACTGCTGATGGGTAGGTTTGGGTATGACACTCAGCACGGGTGCTACAAGAAAAGGCTGAGATGCCATATACAGCCAAGGGAAGGTAAAGGTCTGCACAAGTCTTCAGAAGTTCCTCTTGGAAGACCACCTCCTTCCCAAAAGGTGGAAGCAAATGCCCAACTTCACAGGACAGCACTCTATTTCCTGGGCCAACCCATACGGACCATCGCAGGTTGTGGAAACCGATTCTGATTTCACATCCTCCCCTTCCTGTCCTGACACCCCAACACAACTGCAGCAATTCTATGATCTGCAGAGCAGACTCTCCCCACCTCAGTACCTGGTTGTGAAAGCTTAAGCAGTGAGGTAAACACTTCATGACAGTCACGTTCCTGCCCAATGACAAAGTGAGCCACATGGAAGTTCTTGCAGTGGATGAGGAGTGGATACCCAGCTGTGGTCAGAGGCAGTTTCTCTACAGTTGCAATATGGTGATGTAGAATCTGAAAAACAGGAAATCAACCACATTTTTCAGAGGCCACTGATAAGGCTGAGAGCAGTGCAAGCAGATATTTGTGCTTCCTGCATCTAACCAGAAGCACAAAATTAGTTTATTTGTGATATTTATCAACCAAACATAATAAACATCCAGATAGTTATTCAGCCTTTGGCTGCACTAAGAGCAAGACTGGAAAATTACAGATGGATATAAATTTCTTTTGGAGGCTGATGTGCAGCTCAGTTTACCTGGTTCATTTTGCTTTTCTTGCACCTTCATATAAAATTATATCCATTTTAATTTAGAATTAATAAAAAAGGCTCATTTCAGTGCTAACTGTGCACATCTAAATACTGTAAATTCAATTTTGGTGACTTGGTGTAATGAGTTTGAGAGAGGAAACTAGACAAGGTTTTTACGCTCTTCAGCTAGAGACCTCTCTCCAGGCAAAACTACCATAGCCATTTCCCTCCAGACCTTGCTATCAAAATGCTATACAGGATCATTAGAACTTTGGAATTCACAAACCTGTTCATTTTGGGCATGGGACATAGTAATTTTTATACTAGTGTTTAAACAGACTTCAGGTACAACAAGATTTGACTTGATGATCTGAGAGGTCTTTTCCAACCTTAACAATTCTATGATTCTATAACATACCCATGTTTCTTTTCTGACTTCTGCAGAAGCCTCCACATAGATCAAGTGGGTGGCTGTCAGATATAATGTGCCATTTGCTGCCTTTCTATTTGTATAACGATCTAGTAACTTCACATTTTCAACCTGCAACACAAAAAGAGAATGAAAAATTCATTTAACTTTGATAAATAACTCAGCACCTGTGTAACCACCAATCTTTTAACTTCTGATCTAAAACTCAGGGAGAAAAGGAAATGTAAGAATTAAAATCTCCTCTGCAATACCAAGCTCAGCTTTACACAATAAATATTTCTCCATCAGTTAAAGCAAAAATAGATTAAGCAAACAGCCAAGGTTTGGCATAGTGTAACAAGATTACTGGATTCATAGCCAAGATGATCACAATTTATTACTGGGTGAAGCTGCAGAAACAGTAAGACAAAGACCTGCAAATAAAAGATTGTTCCTATTCTGTATAATCAAAGTGTTCTCTGAAAGTAACAGTTCTTTCCAGTCTGACTTCCACCTGTCCAGCAACTATGAACAAGTCCTAGTAGCTATTTCTTTTAACCCATTTTCCAGACGTGGGAAATGCATTTCATAAACCACACTAAGCTAATCGCTAAAAACACTATTAAAAACCATCAGCACAGACAGAATATAGTATTAAGAGGGTTTGCATTATTTTATTAATGTTCTTCTAGTTTAGTTGCTTCTTAATGAACATAGGTATATTTTTTTTCACCATTAACAAGAAAAATATTAGAAGAACAAGTAGTTTATATGACACATTAGCTTGGAGTATTGAACAGGTAAGCTTCTTTACAGTGTCACTGATGAAATAAACGATGGAAAACATCAGAAAATGAAGATCAGAGGTCTCAGCTGTGCATCTTCCTAGCACATCATATTTTTCAGCACATAGAATTATTACATCTAATATTGCCTTTTGCAGGCCACTAGAAACAAGCAGGTCCAGTAAAGCACTTCAGGCAACATAGGTAAGGAGCACTTCCAAATTCACATCCTAGAGAATAAAACGAAACACGGCAAGCTTCACGGTATTTAATAAAGACAGAAATTGAGTAAGTAGGTAAGTTGCTAGACGGAGCTGCCTGTAGTAAATGCAAATCTGTGTAGCTGCCATGAGCACAGCCTGCCCACAGCTCCTGCTTCACTTCATACAACTCCAAAGGCACATTTCGATTCATTTATTCACGCTGAGGAGGGTGCCCACACTTCGATACAACTGTTCACACGAATCGTGCCCAAAACACCTTCTAAACAATATCCTTACTCACATTTTCTTTCCAACAAGGCGATACAGTAAGAAACACCTAAACACCACATCAAGCAGCTTGAAGCTTTGCAGACTTATCCGAGACCCATCTGAGAAGAACAAGGGTCGCTCAAAATACGTATGCCTTGACAGAAAGAAAAAAAAAATCTCCTTTGTTGAAATTAATTACGTACTTAATACAAAAAGAACGTAGACAGAAGGTATAGCCCTGGACAACAACCCCGGAGAGGCCCAACGCCGCGGGGGGCTGCACCTCAGGTGAGCGGAGCCTGGCTGAGCTCGGCCCGGCTCTCTTCGCCCGAAGCACACCGAGGGGCCGGTGACCAAGCCGACGCAGCTGCCCCCCTCTTACCTTCGGTGTGGTGATGTGCTCCATGGCGGCACCGCCCGCCCGCCCCGGCCTCACCTCCGCGCCGCCATTTGCAGGGGGCAGCGCCGGGCGCCGCCGCGAGCCTCGCGAGAGCTGTGCGGACTGGCGCCGCTGCCGCCATCTTGGGTGAGGGCAGCGCAGGCTAGGGGCTAGGGGCTAGGGGCTAGGGGCTAGGGGCTAGGGGCTAGGGGCTAGGGGCTAGGGCTCTCACCATACTCTGCAGTTCTTAGCAGGGCTTGGCTGGACCTTCTCCAGGTAGAGAGTATCTTCCCTATTCCACTGCAGCCTTGCTGCTCCTCAGCATCACAGAATGGTAGCGTGGTGAGGGTCAGAAAGGACCTCTGGGGATCATCGAGTCCAACCCCCCTGCTAGGGCAGGGGCACCCACAGCAGCTTGCCCAGGATCACAATGTCCAGGTGGCTTGAGAAGCTCTCCAGTGAAGGAGACTCCACAACCTCTCTGGGTAGCCTGCTGCAGCCCTCCAGCACCCTCACAACGAAGATGGAACCTCGTCGGTTCCACTTCGTTCCCATTGCCCCTTGTCCTGTCCCTGGGCACCACTGAGAAGCGTCTGCCTCCATGCACTTGCCCCCCTGCCCTTTGTCTCTTGCTGAGCATTGATCAGATCCCCTCTGGGGCTGCTCTTCTTCAGGCTCAGCAGCCCTGGGGCTCTCAGCCCTTCCTTGTCTCCAATCCCCAGACCCCTACCTCCTGGCACATACAGGAATCCCCTGCGAGATATTTCAGGGGGAAAAACAAGACAAAACACTTTTCCCCCCTCAACGTGTAAGGCCATCTACCTGCATTATCCCCATGAGTATCACTCTTAATAACATTCCTCACTCACGAAATGGGGTTGGAGGCACATTTGACCACATTAACATTTAGCACAGGCTCTTCACACAGCTACTAATACCTGTTTTATTTGTTTTTCCCCAATATTTTAATTTCAGAGCATAGCGTGGTCTCTGGTGGATAGCCAAGCTTGATCCTGAAGAGCTGCTGTAATTACTATTCACCCGCTGCTGCCTTGCCATGAATATTCATCACCGCTCGCCAGCCCAAGGGCAGCAGTTTCCCCAGGTGTTCATTGCAATCCAAACCCTTAATTTGCTGAGAAACCTACTTCAGGAGGATGACCTTGTATTGAGCCCCAGAATTTACAGTTTTTAATTGTTACACGGGGGGTGATCTGAGAGTAATGCTCCAGTTGAGTGTTTGTTACAGATTCCCTGCAAGAAAGGCTCTCGGACTCCATAAGGTGTTGATTAAAATATTGCTTAATAGAGATAACACAAGAAGGGTTATCACTCGTTAATTTGGGCTTTGCATTTGTGCTACACATCAATCCAAGGTTGTTTTGTTCCCCAGTAGATTCTCCTGGGGTTTGCAGAAGGATGATGATAGTTTACAACATTAATAATAATCTAGGTGGGGATCATTGAAGGGGACTCTACACAGTGTCCATGTATAATAGCAATGGTTCTTCTTCCTCTTCCCAAAGGAAAGCTCACACACAGAGGGCAAGAAATAAATGAAGAAGTAGGCATGCTGAGGAGTAGAAAACGTGGAGTACATTTCTCAGCCAGACACTATCGCCCTCACAGCTTATTCCCAAACTAACTGTTATGCCACAGGGATGAGGTTTGAGCAGAAATCCCAAGGAATAAAAGGTGCTGACTTCTTCCAGGGAGCTTTTCTCCATGGGCAAAGTAGAGAGCAGAACTGGGCTGCTGAGGCTGGCAAGTGCTCACAGTGCAGAGACATATTGATCCAGCTTAAGCTGTGAGCAATGAGGAAGGCAATTCCAACTCACCTTCATGTGCTGTAAAGGGGGGAGATGCTGTCCTACACAGAACTCAGTCTCTCTCACCTGACAGCAGCAGGTTTGCTGTTCCGTTTTTGGACCCTTCAGGTCTGTGCCCACATCTTCTACCAGAAATCTGCATTACAAGCAAAGGGACATGTCAAAAGAAAGCACCTGAAAGAGAACAGGGCCACAGAATTTGGCTTAGCAAATAAAGTTTGAGTGAGTTTGTCTGATGGTTTGGGAGTTACCTGCCCCCCCACTCTATGAAAATCACCCAGACTAGACTCAGCTGGCAGGAAGTGAAGGACTGAAGCTCTATTTACAGCTTAGCATAATATACAAGCAGATATATACACTATGTACAGGAATATTTACAGAAATACACAAGTTAAAGGTAATACAGAAACACAACACCCCTCCCAGAAATCAGAGTCCCCAGGAGGGGCTCCCAACCACCCTTCCAACTTCTTCCCACCTCTCACGTGCAAGGTGAGTTTGGAGGATGGGCAAGGGGGGTTACAAGCAGAATGATTAGTTGGACTACACAGCAGAAAGCCAGAAGACACAGCAGCTCCCAGAGAGAAACTCTCTGTGTTATCTATGCTTGTGTCCTTGTTTTTATACATCTCAGCAAGCCTATGAGTAGACATCACCATAGTTTTCTTTTCAAAGCCTATAATCTAATTTTTTAATTAAAATATTCCAATTAGCCTCAAACCAGCAGAGTTTGGAGAACAGAGTGAAATAAAATAATTTTTAAAAGCTTTTATAAACACCTAGATCAATGATGAGTGTGATTTAAACAGAGGCTCTTTCACCTGTCCTCCAGCTTCTTTGGTTCTATGTTATTCTCCTTTCTGCTTTTCAAAGAAAAATGAATTTGATCAGACTCTTTGCTAAGACAAGGTTGAGCTGCGTTCCAGACAATTAATCAGTGCCCTAACCAGCTGGAATGCTTTAAAGGAAGACTCAAATAGCACTGCACTGGCTTAAAAAAATCATCAAAACTCCACAGCATTAACATAAAAAAACCTTCACACTCCACTGCCTCAGCTCCATCAGAGCATTCATGCCCCTCTAAGAAATAACATGGCACCTCTGGTGAACTGGAGGCAGAGCAGTGAAAGCAGCAGCTGCATTTTCCAGGTACCAGGAATACCTGGAATACCAACTTTCAAAATATGAGGTGGTCTGCTTCTGACAGAGCTGTTGTCTTGATGTGGAAGAAGGACTTGTCACTGCAATGCAGCATGTTCCCTTGGAGGGCTGCAGCATCTCAGGACTTGGCAGTGCTGCATTAACCATCGAACTTGGTGATCACAGAATGTTAGGGATTGGATAGGACCTTGTGTTGCTTTGAGGCTAATTGGAATGTTTTAATGGAAAAAAATAGATGATAGGCTGTGAAAAGCAAACAGTGGCGATGTCTACTTCACTCATAGGCTTGCTGAGATGTATAAAAACAAGGACACAAACATAGATAAGAGAGAGTCTCTCACTGTTGGAGTCGGTTTGTCTTCTCCCTGGGCTTCTGCTGTGTAACCCAACTAACTATTCTGCTTCTAACCCCCCTGGCTGCTCCTCCAAGCTCACCTTGCACATAAGGCAGACCCTGGGATAAGGCAGAGGGGTGGAAAGAAGGTGGAAGGGTGGTTGGGAGCCCCTCCTGGGGATTCTGATTTCTGGGAAGGGTATAGTGTTTCTGTGTTACCCTTAACTTGTCTATTTCTGTATATAGCTGTATTTATATTGTAATATATTGTAAATATCTGCTTGTACATTGTGCTAAGCTGTAAATGTATCTTCATTCCTTAACTTCCAGCCAGCTGAGTCTAGTCTGGGTGATTTTCATAGAGTGGGGGGATGGGTAGTTCCCAAACCACCACAGACCTCCAGAGATCACTGAGTCCAACCCCCTTCTGCCAGAGCAGGATCACTTAGGGCAGGCCACATAGGAACACATCCAAGTGGGTTTTGAAAGACTTTGGAGAAGGAGACCCCACAACCTCTCTAGACAGCCTGCTCCATAAAGAAGTGCCTCCTGGTGTTGAGGTGGAACCTCCTGTGGTTTTAGAGATCTTTTCCAACCTAAATGATTCTGTGATTATCAGCTGAGCAAGATGAGTTCCTGAAGGCCTCTTTTTTACCACATAGGTTTTAAATGCATCTATACCATTTGCTCCACGGGGACTTGAGAGTACCTCACCAAACATGGACACTGGTGTACTCTCCAGGTGCATCCCAAGAAGAATGGCTTCAGTATTTTTCCTGGACAGAAGCTTTTGAATGTTCTCCAGTGGATAACAAGAGACACTCACTGTGATGGATGAGAAAAATGACACAGAGCAGTGAGCGAGGCCACCGAGACAATGTCACAGCCTTGACCAAACTTCAAAGGGCAGCTCACAGCATCTTCAGACTACAGATTTTTTTTTCCCTGTTACTTTACGTCACTTTTAGCACAGAACCCCCCCTGTACTACAGTAACCTGGAATTCTTTTGATCTTGCTCCAAGTTCCTTCTGCTGGCACTGATTCTGCCATGGATGTGGAGACCACTGTGGCTTTCTGTACAGACCTCAGACATCAAACTGGGCAGGTTCCTGATAGGCTTTCTGCTGACAGAAGAGTGGCTTTCACTTTGCAGTTTGGAGACCAGTTCATCAGTATGCAGGGCAAGTGAAGCTAAATTGTAGTGCTACAAAGATGCTGAGGGGACTGGAACATCTCTCTGATGAGGAAAGACTGAGAGGATTGGGGTGCTTCAGTCTGGAAAAGAGCAGCCTGAGGGGGGGAATCTCATCAATGCTGATCAGTACTTAAAGGGTGCGTGTCAGGAGGATGGGACCAGACTTCATTGATGGTGCCCAGTGACAGGAAAAGAGGTAACAGGCACAAGTTTGAACATAAGGTCCATCTGAACATGAGAAAAGGAACTTCTTTACTTTGAGGGTGACAGAGCCCTGGAGCAGGCTGCCAAGAGAGGTGGTAGAGTCTTCATCTTTGGAGACATTCCAAACCCAGCTGGACATGTTCCTGTGTGACCTTCCTTGAACCTGCCTTGGCAGGGGGTGTTGGACTCACTGATCTCCAGAGGTCCCTTCCAACCCCTACCATACTGTGATGCTGTGACTGTATAGGTAAGCAGCTCCTGTAATCCTATTTTTGTTAGTCACTTATTAAGAGGTGTTTAACCTGAAGTCTATCAGCTGAAGTCTACCACAATAAATCTCAATTAAAAAAAAAAAAAATCTTGTAGAATGCAGATGAAAACCTACATTTTATCAGAAAAAAAAATATTGTGATGTTTTTACTGCAGAAAGGATGAGAAGGGGCATTACTAGACACACTGCTAGAATATGACCCCCAAATGTGCTGTTGTTGAAAAAGGAGCCTCATTTATGGGTGTTGTAAAGAGACTGGTGCCAAAAAAATGCCTTGAGCTGGTGGGTTTTGATCACTTCCATTCTCAGTTGTATGCAGGGTGCACTCGGTCCTGCCCAGCTGCTGGGTCCTGTCGTTGTGTAAGCAGACAGCATAATGTATGTGCATGGCCAAGCTGGTGTGCTGATGCTAAGGTCAGCTGAATGACCTCAGGCACGAATTTGGCCTTCAGAGTTTGTTTTCCTCATTTTAATGATACTCAAGAAATAGCTGTGTCAAGAAACAGCCTTAGGGAGCACAGGGTTTGCCCATATTTTAGAATTTTGATGGTCACAAATAGATTCTAAAGTGTCTTCCTAGAAAATAAAAATATAAAAGTACCTTAATTCAGGGAATATGAGGCTGCTGAGAAGCATGAAAGCAGAACTGAGTGCAGGCTCCTTACATTAACCCTTTGTCCTGCTCTGAGGCAGACCAGAGCTGGTTCTGGTCAGGATGGGACTTCCCAGCTCAGGCTCTGCTCAGTGAGGCACTTTCTGAAGTTCAGGGCAGGTTTGCACAGCCAGAGGCTGCTTCTAGCAGGGAGAAGCTGATGGGGAGAGCTCCTGCCAAGGGCTGGGCTGCAGAAAGGCTCTACTTTGGCCTTGCTTCTGGGCACATCAAGGGCACTGCCACATCTTGTGCCCCACCTTGGGGGGTAGGAAGGCAGAGGTAACACTTACAGGGAGGAGCAGACAGGGCAGGTGACCCTCACCAGGGCCAAGCCTCTTCTTCCCTGGCCAGTGTCCCAGGAGGACTCTGTCCCTTCTGCCATCAATCCCAAGCCCTGTGTTCCCAAATCCAGTTCCAGAACACAGCTCCTGAGTCTGGTTCCCATCTCCTGCTGAGTCCAGTCTGGGACTTGCCCAGTGCCTTCCCCTAGCATCAGTGGTGCCAATGGTGACATCATTGCCATCAGGACTTGCATTCCATGCTGGTTTGTGTCTCTCTGTCTCTGTTTCACGATATTGTTCTTCTTGCCATCCCAGCTGAGTTGGTTTCTTTCCTGCCCCAAGACTCTCACTTCTTCCCTTTCTCTTCCCTCTGAGAAGGCAGAGGGGTTCATGGAGACCCTTTGGCACTCCACTAGTGGCTGGCCCAGCCTCAAGCCATGACACATCATAACAACTTTGATGAAATCTCCTGACACTTCTGTCCACCTCCAGCTGACCCTAGGAAGCTAACTGATGAACACACAATTTCATCTGGTTTGTTGCTCTGGGATCTGAACTGAGCTGAATGCTGTCAGCACAAACAGCTCACACAGCAATGCTCCTGCTCTTCTGGTGGGCAGCTGCGAGCAGGACTGCAGGGCAGTTTGAGCTGCATGTGTTGGATTTTAATGGTTTTACCATGAAGTGGCATCATTTCTACACCCTGAGCATCACGAGACATCCTCATATAAAATTTACTTGCTGCTTGAATTTCAGAAAACAGGCATAACTCTAACCTTAGCAAAGAGCTGGGTTGCTGAGAACTTGCTTGCATGAACATTCATGGAATGGGACCAGGAGAGAAGGCTGGGCAAGGCCCAAGCAGATGTGGTTAGAGTTTCAAACAAATCTCTGCAGATAATGATGTGCAGAATGTGTCTGTCCCTGGTTGTGAAGAATAAAGTTCCTCAGTCTTCAAGCATCACTAATTCTGGGCTTCCCTAAGGACACTGAGCTATTCCCCTCGCCTTGCTGCCAAGTGGGGAAGTTGTTTCCTAGAGCTTTGGCAGCCTCCATTGCACACTGGGCTCCCAGTTGGATTGAAGCTCTGCAAGAATGAATCAGTGCCTGAGAGCTGGAAACAGCTGTCCCCCTGTGGCATTGCACTGCCTCAGCTGAGGCCTTCATCTGCCTGCCTGTCTTCCTAAGCTGGAAACAGGCAGCGGCACTGAGACCTGCTGTACAGCAGAGAAACAGAGGTCACACTGACTCAGAAGCAAAGCATGGCAGGTGCTTCACAAGGATCTGTATCAGCAATGCACCCTCATGGTCAAGGCAACCAATAGTCTCCTGGGGGGCATTAAGAATACTGTGACCAGCAGGGCGAGGGAGGTTCACTTCACCCCTGTGCTGCCCTGAGGAGGCTACACCTGGAGTCCTGCATGCAGTTCTGGACTCCCCAGTTCAACAGAGACAAGGAACTACCAGAATGACACCAATGTAGGCTGCAAAGTTGCTGAAGGGCCTGGAGCATCTCTGCGAGGAGGAAAGGTTGAGAAACTTGTTTACCCTGGAGAAGAGCAGCCCCAGAGGGGGATCAGTGCTCAGCAAGAGATAAAGGATGGGCACCAAGAGGATGAAGCCAGACTCTTCTCAGTGGTGCCCTGGGACAGGACAAGGGCCAGTGGGCATGAAGTGGAACCCAGGAGGTTCCATCTGAACAGGAGGTGAGCGTGAGGGTGCTGGAGCCCTGGAGCAGGCTGCTCTGAGAGGTTGTGGAGTCTCCTTCTTTGGAGAGCTTCCCAAGCCACTTGGACATTGCGATCCTGGGCAAGCTGCTGTGGGTGCTGCTGCTTTAGCAAGGGGCTTGGACTGGATGATCTCCAGAGGTCCCTTCCAACCCCCACCCATCTGGGATTCTTAGGTCTGGTGTGTACTCTTCCCCTAGTGTAAGACATGATGTCACAGAATCGAAGTGAGTCAGTGCACTGAGGTATGTCTGCAGCAGTCGATGCCATACTAGCATGTTTCCGGGTCTTAAACTCTTTGTTCCAGCACACAAAAGGTCTGACCCAGTCAAGCTTGTTAGCAGTGGCAAATGTATTCCTAACAATTTCTCTTTGATGAAATGAAGTTGTTCTTTTTTGGAGACAGGCCTCAATCCATGGTGACAAAGAGTGGATTATCTGCCTCTCAGCCAGCTATTGAAACCCACCCGAGTGGAGTCGGATGTGGGTTTAGGGAAGCTATTGAAAGCATGCCAAGAGCTGTGTAATACAGGGAAGGGGAGCAGGGCTGGTACTTAAATGCAGTGTGATATTAGGATGTGAGCAGTGTCTGGAGAACTGAGATGGTGTTTGGGAAATGACAGAAAGGCAGAGAATTCAGGACTGGAGCCAGACTCAGGCTTTACTTGGCTGCAGACAGAATCTCCTCTGGGGTTTTCCTCTGTCACACTCAGAAAATTGTTTTTTTTTTCCCATTTGTGATGAAGCTGAGGTTCCAGTCTCTATGTATGCAGCAACTTCTTAGTGATTTAATTAGCCCAACCTTTTCCTGAGGCCCAGCTTTTATCCAAGGGTAAACAGAGGGGCTTTTGGAGATAGCTTCTTCTTAGAGATCTGTTTAAGGAGGGATCTCCCTAGGGCTTGCAGTGGGAAAAACAGAACCACAGATTCATAGAGTGTTAGGGGCTAGAAAGGACCTCTAGAGATCATCTAGTCCAACCTCCTTGCCAAAGCAGGATCCTTTAGTTTAGGACTTTATGTCCCAAATAGCTCAAGTTCCTTTAGTGCTGTCTGTCCAAGATTCCCCTTCCCCATGTGGTACTTATCTGTGGATTTGATTCCCCTGTTTAATTGCAGTTCTAATCACCTTACTCACGCTTCATTTCCCACTGTAAATAAAAGGAATTTTAGGCTGCACTTTGCTCTTCTCTTCCAAGTGGCTGCATAAATTTGCCCTTTTTAAGAAAGTGACTGATTATTTTGTTGTGAAATCATGTGCTCAGCTAGTCAACATGACTGAGCTGAGTCATCCCATTGTCAGGGAAAGCACCCCAGGGAGCAAAGATGAACAATTGCAGGTTATTTGTCACCAGCAGTGAGTGGTGTGTTTAAACTTTCTGAATGACAGCAAGTGACAGCAAGGTAGCTTTGTGCTTACAGAATCTTAGAATCATGGAATTGGTTTGTTTGGAAAAGACCTCTAAGACCAAGTCCAACCATCAAACTAACACCACCATGGCCATTAAACCATGATCCAAAGTACCATGGCCACACATTTGTTGAACGTCTCCAGGGATGGTGACTCCACCACCTCTATGGGCAGCCTGTTCCAATGTCTGCCCACTCTTGCAGGAAAGAAATTGTTCCTGATCTCCAACCTAAACCTCCTCTGGTCTAATTTCAGGCCACTTCCTCTTGTTTTATCACCTGATACTAGGGAGAAGAGACCGATCCCCACCTTCCTCCAGCCCTCAGGGAGTTGTAGAGAGCAATGTGGTTTCCCCTCAGCCTCCTCCAGACTAAACAACCCCAGGTCCCTCATCCTGCTCCTCACCAGACCTGTTCTTCAGACCCTTCACCAGCTTCGTTGTCTGACTGCAGGGTGATTGGACAAGATGGCCTCTAAGGGTCCCTTCCAACCCAATGCAATCTGTGAATCTGTAAATCTGTCTCATAAAGCTGATCTGTAACATGGGGCTCAGGTAACATTTTAAAAGCAAAGAGCTCCCCCAGGGCCAGCCCATTACTAAGTTATTCCTGGCACACTACAGGGTACACTGTGAACTCTGCCACATGCAGCTTTAGGAGCCCCAAAGGAAAGGACTATGATCATCCTGGAAACAAAACTGAGCAAAGGAAAAACATCCCAGGCCTTCAATCCTCTTACTAAGATGTTAAAAATCATCTGTGACACCGACCTTCCTTCTCTCTCCATAAGCCCTGCTGCACAAGGCATGTACAAACCAGAGGATGAAGAACTTTGTGCCTTAGCTGCTTCTCATCTGTCTCTTCTTTATTCCCCAAACACATAATTGCCTCCCTCATAAATACTTCAGCACTTGGTACACCTTGGATGTGAGACACAATCTACCCCTTTATGGCTCTGGGAGCTATTTTGAGAGTGCCTGCTCCTGAGAAATTCCCTTGCAGGGAGAACTTTGTGTTTCTCATTCCAGCAAGAAATTCAGTCCAGTGAGGAACGTTTTAGTGACATTTAGAATTTGCCACCAGGCACTCTGTGTTTTGTAACGTTACACAAAGTACTTCACTGAACAGAGGATTTGGTCTGTTGTGCACAAGGTTGCAAAGGAGATTCCAAAAAAATCTGCCTACAATTTCTCCAGCAGTGCTTGTGCAATCTGATGGAAATGTCTCAGCATGACAGTAATCACAGAATCACAGGATTGTTCGAGTTGGAAAAGCCCTGTTAAGATCATTGAGTCCAACCATTGAGCTAACACCACCATGGCCATTAAACCATGTCCCAAAGTGTCATATCCACACATTTCTCAAACCCCCCCGGGGATGGTGACTCCACCACTTCCCTGGGCAGCCTGTTCCAATGCCTGCCCACTCTTGCAGGAAAGAGGTTGTTCCTATCCTCCAACCTAAACCTCTTCTGGTCTAATTTCAGACCACCTCCTCTTATTGTATCACCTGATACTAGGGAGAAGAGACCAACCTGCACCTCACTCCAATCTCCTTTTCAGAGAGTTGTAGAGAGCAATGAGGTCTCTCCCCTCATCCTCCTTTTCTCCAGGCTGAACACCCCCAGTTCCCTCAGCTGCTCCTCCTGTTCTCCAGACACCTCCCCAGCTTTATTGTCCTTCTCTGGACCCTCTCCACCCCCTCAATGTCCTTCTTGGAGTGAGGGGCCCAAAACTGAAGCCAGGATTCAGGGTGTGGCCTCCTCAGTGCCCAGTACAGGGGGACAATCACTTCCCTGCTCCTGCTGTCCACACTGTTGCTGATTTAGGCCAGGATGCTGTTGGCCTTCCTGGCCACCCAGGCACACACTGGCTGCTGTTCAGACAGGTGTCAAGCAGCACTCCATGTTCAGCTGGCTGTCAACCAGCACTTCCTATGACTTCTGCAGCAGTTTGTGCAATCTGATGGCAACCTCCCAGCATGGCAATAAATAAACCTGTGTAAGGATTTCCACCAAGCCCTCATGAAACTGCAGATATTTGCCCAGCCAAGATCCTATCTGATGTTATTATTTGTTTTCCAAATGGAAGTTTAATGTTTTTTTTTTTTCCTCTATCAGCTCTGAGCTTGTGATATCTTAATGAAATACATTCTGTTTCTATTTCAGGTGTCACTTCTTTCACTGAGAGCCCATGAAGGAAACTAGTTGATCATTTGGACTTTCATGACCATCTTTCCAGTTGAAACTATTGATCTGGGAAGTCCTTTGTCCCTTCTTAAGTTTCTTCTAGTTCACAGGAAGGTTTGGTTAGTGGGCTCTACTGCTTTTTCTTGCAGGCAGCTTTCTGAGCTATTTATAACCTCTAAAGGAAATCAAAGAGTTTAGTAACCAAAGTAATCAGAGCCACCTCAGCTGATCCTGTTTGATCTGTTAGTCATGCTTCTGTCTCCTGCTCTGCCATAGTTAAGGTCTCACTTAGCGGTGTGCAGCCAGAATTCTGTCTCCTGCTGACAGCCATAAACACCCACTCACATCCAAACACTGGAGGAACTCTCAATGCATCCTCCTTGTGTTACTCCTCATTCATGTTTGAGGACACAGGGATCTCCTGACTGGGAGCTTGGGACCAAGCTGGATCCTACAGCATATCTTCAGCCACTTGCCGTGGGTGCAGCTTTCAGAACTAGATGTGCTAGTGGGAGCACATTGAATGAATCCTCCAGTGGTAGGACAAAGGGCAGTGGGCACAAAGTGGAAGCCAGGAGTTTCCACCTGAACAGGAGGAGAAACTTTCTTGCTGTGAGGGTGCTGAAGCCCTGGAGCAGGCTGCTCAGAGAGGTTGTGGAGTCTCCTTCTCTGGAGAGCTTCCCAAGCCACCTGGACATTGTGATCCAAGCTGGACAAGCTGCTGTAAGTGTCCCTGCTTTAGCAGGGGGTTGGACTGGATGGTCCCTTCTAAGCCCCACAGTACTGGGATTCTGGGATTCTGTAATTAATGCCATGCACAAAGCTGGTGCACAGGCTCTGACTGACAGCAATTAACCTGTCTGGGGCATCTCCCAGAGGTGAAGACCCCAAGCTTCTCAACTTCCAGACTCTCTGCAGCCTCAGGCAGACTGCCTGTGCTTCCACAGAGAGTATCATGTAGGACAAGACTGGGTTTACTAATAACTAAGGCTATATTAGAATTTGGAAGCCAATAAACATAGCTGTTGTCTTGGCTGCTGCTCTTCTGACAACCAGCCATTTCTCCCCGTCACTGTGCATATCAAACTTCATCTATCACACTCAGCACTGCTAGCAGAGCAGTAGGTAACAGGCCATGGGAAACAACCATGTGCTGGATGTTCTACCAGGCCTATTTTTTTGGAATTTAGTTGGATTTTATTATGATTTCCTTTACTTGAACCACCTCTCCTCTGCTATGGCCTGGGAGGGATGTGCACAAAGGATCAGCTTTCTGATCCTGGCCTTGCCATATCTCCAGAGGTTGCTGGAGTTATGCCAGGCTGCAAGATTTAGTGGTGGACTTGGTGGTGCTGGGTTAATATTTCAGCTTGATGATCAGCAGTGTGCCCAGGTGGTCAAGAATGCCAACAGCATCCTGGCCTGGATCATGCTGCTGTACTGGGCACTGGTGAGGCTGCACCCCAAGTCCTGGGTTCAGTTTTGGGCCCCGCACTCCAAGAAGAACATTGAGGAACTGGAGCTGGTTCAGAGAAGGGCAGCAAAGCTGGTGAGGGTTCTGGAGAACAGATCTTGTGAGGAGCAGCTGAGGGAACTGAGGTTGTTCAGCCTGGAGAAAAGGAGGCTGAGGGGAGACCTTCTGGCTCTCTGCAGCTCCCTGAAAGGTGGCTGAAGCCAGGCTGGGGTTGGGGTTTGCTACTAAGGAACAAATGACAGAATGACAGGAAACAGCCTCTAGTTGCACTGTGGGAGGTTTAGGTTGGACATGAGGAAAATCTTCACTGAAAGAGTGCTTAAGGCCTGGCTCAGGCTATCCATGGCAGTGGTGGAGTCACCATCCCTGGAGGGCTTTCAGAGCCATGGAGGTGTGGTGCTGAGAGACACAGTTTAGTGCTGGACTTGCCAACGCTGGGTTAAGGGTTGGACTCAATGACCTTGAAGGTCTTTCCCAATCTTTATGATGTAAAGGATCTTTTCCTACCTGAATGATTCTATGATTCCATGACTCTGTATGTTCAGCTTTGCCTCCTGAATCAGAAGAGATGTTGGCAGAGTGGAGGCTTCACACAGCTGCTCCTTGTGTCAGCAGTGCCGTCAGTGTCCTTCAGTAACCTGTTCAGAACATGCTCTATGTCAGAGGCCCAGCACAAGCTGCTCCCACACAGTGCTGCAAACTCAACCCTGACTTGCAACAGCCCTGATTTCTGGAGGCTCAACAATGCCCTGCAGTCCTGACCTCCCTTGTCATCAGCCCTCGCTGGCAGTCTCCTCTCCTGGGGAGTGTGCCAAGCACTACGCAGCACTGCCTTCAGTGACACTTCTGCAGTGGGAAAATGTCACCCAGCTGAGATGAAGAAATTAATTCATGTAGAACAGATGCCTTGCCTGAGCAGATGAAGCTCTTTAGTCTTACAGTTCTACTTGTCTCTGTCATGTCTTCCTGCTCCTGCCCCACCAGACCATCCCTGCTGCAGGTTCTCTCTGCCCAGCATTACAGCAGGTCTCAGGAATTTGTTACAACTCCAGAGAGGAGCTTGACTGTGAGAAGTGAATCTGTAAAATCAGCAGACAAAATCTTACCCTAGAGTTCTGTCTCTGGGTTGTGGTTGTTCAGCCTGGAGAAGAGAAGGCTCTGAGGAGATCTGATAGCAGCCTTCCAGTATTTGAAGGGGTCTACAGGAGAGCTGCAGAGGGACTTTTCACAAAGACAAGGAGTGACAGGACAAAGGGTGATGGATTGAGATTAGACATCAGGAGGAGATTCTTCCCCTTGAGGGTGGCAAGGCACTGGAAGAGGTTGCCCAGAGAAGTTGTGGAGGCTCCAAGCCTGATGGTGTTCAAAGGCAGATGGGATAAGGCCTTGAGCAACTTGATCTAGTAGAAGGTGCCCCTGCCCATGATAGGGAGTTTGAACTAGATGATCTTTAAGGTGCCTTCCAACCCAAGCCATTCTGTGATTCTATGAAGACAACCCAGTCTCCAGCCTGGTGTTGCCCACATTTCCTTCTCTATGACCAAGTGGCCACTAAAGGCAGTAAAATTTGCCACTGCCACTAATGGGGCAGGTGAGTACATATGGCAAATGGGAAAAGGAAAAAAGGGATATTTTCATCTTCTCTGCTAAGGAAATAAAATATTTTAGGCACAACTTTCAGCTGATGATTAATCAGGTTGAAAAGTTTCATTTCAGGTGAGGAACTGGCCCTTTAAGTTTTCTCATGGTTGGAATAAGGGCTCTTGAAAAAGGGCTTTGAAGACTCTTGATGTTAGTTAAGAACACAAAAAGGTTCTTTAGCTGACCAGGAGCTACAAGCAAGTTGTGCAGTCTGGAAATTTCTGGGGGTGAGCCACCACCCTTCTCATCATCTCACAGTTTGGTTGGACTTGTCTGCTTCTCCAACACCTGTGCTGGGGCTTTCTGGCCAGCTCTATTGAGCTCTGCCAACAAGCTGTATTGCTCCTCCCAAGGAGGAGCTAAAAGTCAAAACACATTTTACCAGCTCTGTGTATTCCACAGTTTGGTTAGCATACCTGGGGAGTACAGGGGTCTCTGCAGCCCTGGGTGGGTCTGTGCAGGGTGGTGGTTCCTTGGTCACTGGCCCCCTCTGCTGGAAGAGGACACAGGGAGGATTTTATTGCTCAGACGCAAGATGAGAGTTGTGTTGCTTGAGAGAAGAGTTGCTTTTCAGGCTTCTGCCATGCTGGTGATGGTCTGTCCTCTGAAGGGCCAAGCCACTGCTTGCACCTGTCCTGTTTACCTCGATGTTGTGCTGGGGTGCATCTTGGGAGAGATGAGGATGAGTAGGGTTCTGGAAACCAAACAAGGTCATCATCTCCTCAGAGCATGCAAAAGCCTTATCAGTTATGGTGCCAATTGATGGACATTCATTCAGAATGAAAATAGCTAAAAGGGGTCATCTGCAAGGCTTGAGGTTCAAGAAAGCTACACCAGTTGTGGCTGCTGGCTCCCAGAGAAGTTTCCACTGTTTGCTACCTTCTTCCTCCCCAACAGCACTTCATTCCTCATCATCCCTAACACTAAGGAGAGAGCTCTGCAGAGAGCTCTGGGCAGGTCTCCATGGTTCTGTTCTCTGTCTGTTGTGTGGTGAAACTCTACCAATGGTGTTGTCATTGGAGGAGCACCTTGTAGGCAATGAGGAGCTGGGAGCAAGGACAAGTCATGAGTCTGGCCTTGGCCAAGTGCTAAAATGACTGCCCAAGCAGCCTGCAAGGCTCGATGATGAGCACTTCCCAGAGCTGGGGGGCAACTGAGAGTTATCAGTGCAAGGCACTGAAGAGATATTCAGCCAAACAGGTCACCAGCTTAGGCCAGAGTGAGAGGTGAGGTGGCTCTGGCTTGGTGAGCTCATGACCAGAACCTTGTGCTCACATGGCTGCTCTACTCAAGGTTGTGACATGGGGCTGGAACAGCCACACCAGCAAAACTATAATGAGTGAACACATCCTGATATGTTTTAGTTTTGGGGAACAAAAGGGTCAGTAATGAGAGTCAGTACTCACCTGGAGTACTGTGTCCAGCTCTGGGGCCCCCAACACAAGAAGGACATGGACCAGCTGGAGGGGCTCCAGAGAAGACCATAAAGATGATCAGAGGGCTGGAGCACCTCTCCCACAAGGACTGGCTGAGAGTGGCTGTCGAAAAGAAGGCTTTGGGGAGATCATAGAGCTACATTTCAATATCTGGAAGGAACCTACAAGAAGGCTGAGGAGAGACTGTTTCCAAGGGCCTGTGGTGAGAGGACAAGGGGCAATGGTACAAAACTAGAGCAGGAGAGATTGAGGCTGGATTTAAGGAGGAAATTCTGCACAATGAGAGTGGTGAAAACACTGGAACAGGTTGCCTGGGGATGTGGTGGAGGCTCCATCCCTGGAGACATCCAAGGTGAAACTTGATGGGACCCTGAGCAACCTGATCTAGTTAGACATGTCCCTGCTGATTGTGGGGGAGTTGGACAAGATGACCTTTGAGGGTCCCTTCCAACCTGATGAAAAAAAAAAAACCTAAACTTCATGAAAATGCATCTTACAACCCACAACCAGTTCCTAGTGCATCCCTAAGAGCATTCCCTGGGTCTGGCCTAGCAGCATGAGTTAACCTTTCAGGACAAACACCCCTCAGATGGCTGGAAAACAAAGAACAGTGGCTCAGAACATGGCCTAAACTTCAAAGCCACCCTTTAAATTGCTTCCCTTTCTCTGCTCCATGATTATTTTGCATTATATCTAAGATCAGTCAGGAAGAGAAAGACTTTGAGCAGGAGACTAAAGTAACACATGACAGAAGTGTTCGATGTCTTCGTGTCTGAGGGATTTAGTCCCTTATCTCTGAGGCCAGCTGGGAGAATGAAAGACTTTTCTTAGCATTAGATGAAAATTAAAGCATCACTTAGAAGAAGTAATGGTCAAGCTGAAAGAGGTTCAGAGGTTCAGCTTGAAGGTTGGCTTTGATTAAGAATCCAGAAATACCAACACCTCTTTAAATGATCTGAGCCTCTTGGTAATGAGGGGGCAGGGAGGACAAAGTATTTTCTGTTGTGGCCTGGGCATAGGAGGAAATTGAAAAGTGGCCACTTTGCTTTTGCTACTCAGAAATCATTCTGAGAGGCTCTTATTTGAATGGCCATGGAACAGAAATGGAAATGGTAACAATTTTAAGTGAGTTGAACTTGCAAATTTCCTGGAAAGCCTTGGGTTCTGGGAGGGCACCAGCTTCAGCTGTTCATCTTCTGCACTACTTCCCCTTGCCCAAACTCCAGGTGAGCAGCTGTACTGTCTGTGCCAGCTCTTGTGCTTCAGTGCCCATCCCAGCTGCCTTCCCTCCCCCATCTACCCACACTGTCCAGAACTCACTGGTTTATGTCCATGTGGGTGTTCTCAGGACAACTTTGGATCTTCCACTGGACTCTCTCAGTTCCCTGTCTCTCTTGAACTGGAGAGTACAGAACTGGACCCAATACTCAGGCTATGGCCTTGCTAGGGCAGAGGGGGAGAAGAAGCTCCTTTGACATGCTGGCCACACTCTTCTGAATTAGTTTGGCTGTTTCACTAAACCTATTTTCATTTTAACCCACAGCATTCCTTCCCTTTTCCTGATCCCCCTTCTCTGCTGGGGTGATAGACCATCTGCTGTAGGTTAGCCCCAAGTAGGGGCTACAGACAGGCAGACATCTAGTGCCAAATTCATCCTGCATGGAACTCTGAGGGAGATGGAGAGAGTCACATCAGGAAAGAACCGTAGAATATCTTTGGTTGGAAGAGACCTTCAAAATCATCTAGACCAAGCTCTGACCCAGGACTGCAAGGATGTGATCCCTGCTGTGTCACAGGGGGTTGCATCCTGTTCAGCTCTGCTTTTATGACAGCCTGCATGGCAGACCTGTAGCTTGAATCTGAAGCAACAAACAACATTCAGCCTCACAGGGTTTGTTCACACATTGTTCTGGGAGAAACAGGGACAAATAACATGGAGCTAGAGGATCTGCAACCCCTGCTCACAAGCATTATTCTTGGGGTCTTCCCATGTTCCTCAAGGCACAGTTTCATGGTTCACAATCTGAGTCATGCAGACAGTTTGGATCTTGTGATGAATCTTGACCAAAAAAAAAAAAAAAAAAAAAAGAGGCATTATGACAGGTGGTCCCCAAACCACCAGTCAGGAAGATAGAGAAGATAGAGCCAGTTGCACAGTGCCTATAGGAGTGGCACAGGGTCTGCCAGCAGATTCAAAGCAGCAGGAAGTGACTGATGGCATATAAGGCTTCTCTCAAGTGTCAAAGCAATTGCAGAACTGCCAAGCAGATCACAACTTGTGTCTGCAGAGGGTAAGGAAGTGTCAAGAGAGACAATCACCAGAGACATCAAAGTAATTTCAAGAAAGAAACAAGCAGTAACCAGAAAGCACTCTGAAGACTGGTGCCAAGAAATAGAAGAGTGAGTCTTGCAGTGGACAACTAAATTCCTGCTTAATGCAATCCCCAGTACAGCACTTGGGACTGACCTGCTCTAAGTTAGCCATCACACTCCTCAGCTCTCCTCTGAAAAGCCTTGGGTGGGGTGGGCTTTTTGGAAGGATTGTCTCTTTGCTGCTCTCCATATTTTCTGTGTCTGCCTTCCTTTGGGGCTGACTGAAACATGGAATGTGGAGCTCCTGGGTCCCAAACCTCCATTTATTTCACAGTATCACCAAGGTTGGAAGAGACCTCAAAGATCATCAAGTCCAACCCATTACCACAGACCTCAAGACTAGACCATGGCACCAAGTGCCACGTCCAAACCCGCCTTGAACACCTCCAGGGACGGTGACTCTACCACCTCCCTGGGCAGCCCATTCCAGTGGGGAATGACTCTCTCAGTGAAGAACTTTCTCCTCACCTCCAGCCTAAACTTCCCCTGGCACAGCTTGAGACTGTGTCCTCTTGTTCTGGTGCTGGTTGCCTGAGAGAAGAAAGCAACCTCCTGCTGGCCACAACCACCCTTCAGGTAGTTGTAGACAGCAAGAAGGTCTCCCCTGAGCCTCCTCTTCTCCAGGCTAAACAATCCCAGCTCCCTCAGCCTCTCCTCATAGGGCTTGTGCTCGAGGCCTCTCACCAGCCTCGTTGCCCTTCTCTGGACACGCTCAAGCACCTCAATGTCCTTCTTAAATTGAGGGGCCCAGAACTGGACACAGTACTCAAGGTGTGGCCTAACCAGTGCAGAGTACAGGGGGAGAATGACCTCCCTGCTCCTGCTGGCCACACTATTCCTGATGCAGGCCAGGATGCCATTGGCCTTCTTGGCCACCTGGGCACACTGCTGGCTCATGTTTAGGTGGGTGTCAATCAGCACCCCCAGATCCCTTTCTGTTTGGCTGCTCTCCAGCCACTCCAAGCCCAGCCTGTAGCTCTGCATGGGGTTGTTGTGGCCAAAGTGCAGCCCCCAGCACTTGGATTTGTTGAACGCCATGTCCAACCATGTTATACCACCTTGTCCAATAGAAATTTCAAAGGAAAGATTTAGAAAGGTACCCACCTTACCTTCTTTTCTTCATTTGACAGTGAAGGATGTGTTCCTGCAGGAAATTATCTAGAAATTTTCTTCTCTTTATTTTCAGTGTCTCAAGTGGTGTTCTGAGGAGAAGCACTGCCAGACTTTCAACATATTGTTATGGTTATCACCTTGATAAATATAACACTGTTCTGGCTGCTCACCCCTCTCTTGGAGCCTTCCCTGCTGACTCCTTGCTCTCTTTCTTATCAACCATAAGTTTCTTTTCTTTCTTTTCAACATCTTCACAGCCTTTTTCTCAACCACTTTCCAAGCCCTTCATGACAAGTCTTCACCTTTTCTACCATTTCTCAATCGTTAGAAAAAAATGTTCATTCCAGCTCCCTGCCAGCTCATAGAAAGCCTCCAGCTTGTTCAAACTTCAGGGAAAGGCCTCTGGGCTTTTTTGAACTTTCCATTGTCCTATTTGAGAGAAGGTCTTCACAGAGCTAGCTCCTCCTCAGAGCTCTGCTCTGCTGACTCACAATGCCTTGACAAGTGTACCTCGAAGGTGAGCTGACCTCACTGCTCATCCTTAATCTGTTTCATTGTACATCTCTTCAGAATGCTTCATGGAAAGGACTTGGTGTGCTGGTGAGTGAAAAGCTGTTCATTAGCCAGAACTGTGCACTCCCAGCCCACAGCCAGCCAAGTCCTGAGCTGATCCTCAGCAGCGTGGGACAGCAGGTGGAGGGAGGGGATCCTGCCCCTCTGCTCTGCTCTGCTCTGCTGAGACCTCATCTGCAGTGCTGGGACCAGCTCTGGAGTCCTCAGCACAGCAGAGACAGGGACCTGTTGGAGGCACAGCAGTGGACCAGAGGAGGCCACAGCAATGATGGGAAGGCTGGAAGCCCTCTGCTGGGAGGCCAGGCTGAGAGCGTTGGGCTTGTTCAGCCTGGAGAAGAGAAGGCTCTAGGGAGACCTTCTGGTGGATTTTCAGGACTTCAAGGGGCTGATTAAATAACTGGGGCCAGACTTCTGAGCAGGGCCTGTTGTGACAGGACAAAGGGTGATGGTTTGAACTAACAGAGGGAGATTCCAAGTGGAGAGGAGAAATGTTTGACACAGAGTGGTGAAACCCTGGCCCAGGCTGCCCAGAGAGGTGGGATGAGATGTCCAATTCCTGGAACGACTCCAGGTGATGTTGTTTGTGGCTCTGAGCAGACTGTTCTATTTGCAGATGTCCCTGCAGGTGGTTGGACTGGATGACCTTTAAAGTTCCCTTACAACCAAAACCAGTCTGGGATTCTATTATGCTAAGACTATTAACAACCCAGGGCAGAAACTCTTTCAGTATTCATTTATACAGCCCTTTGCACAGTTTCTTTGACTGACACTTAGCTAACACACACAGAAACACAAATGAAATTACTGTTCTACAGCCCAACAGACACCCTGTCAGGACTTATTGCTGACCATGCTCTGATGAACCCAAATGCCTGTGAAACCCTTGAGTTAAGCTTATAGGAAGCATGATTCAAGCTGTCATGATACTTCTCAGTGACTTGACTTCAGTTCAGATATAAAAGCCAAGCCTCTAATAGCAGCCTTTTATGCTTAGCTAGAAAATGCCTACTGCAGAAAAATTCAACAGAAAATAATAAGAGCCCAAGGGGTCAGCTACTCATCCAATTCAGAGCTGGAGATTTTAAGAGCAGCTTTTCCTGTGAGATTTCCAGCATTTCAGGCTTCTAATCCTTTAAAGTCTAAAGCAGCTGCATCACAGGGAGAAAAAAAAAAAAAAAAAAAAAAAAGAAGAAAAAAAGAAAGCAAAACTTACAACTAACTCAATAAAAGAAAATATCCAGACTTGTTTGAACTCCAAGCACATTGTGATTGGAGTTGGCAATGAAAGTTTGGCTCAGCTCTTATTGCCTTTGATTCTTGGGTTCCATCTGCAGCAGCAGCCTTGTTCAGCACTGCCTGAGCCTGATCTTTACACAAATGGAGCTCACCTTGATCTTCAGCTCCAGCAGCTCCTGCTGACTTCCAGAGAAGCTTCCAGGACTTGTCCCCTCTTGAAAATCAGGTCTATTGTATCTGAGCAATCAAGAGCATTCAGACTGAACAACCCTTCACAAAGCACAGCTTGGTAAATCACCCTCCCAAGATATTCTGCCATTCTCTTTTTTCATAACCACCTGTAATAGGTGGTTTGTCTTTTTAGCTTAGGAGGGTCATTGGGCTGGCCAGCCTTTTGCTGGCATCAGGAGGGAGCTCATTCCAGAGGGAAGAGCCCATCAGGGAACACATGAACATCTAATTTCCTCCTTCAAAAGACCTGGGGTAGAAAAGTGGAGAAATAAGTCTACCTCTTCAGGAAGGAGAAAACACAATGTGCAGTTGGGAGAAGGAGGCAAATCACCAGGAGTGAAGGGGCTGGTAAAGTCTAACTCAAGGAAAACTCCAGACCTGGATTTTTACTGAAGTCTTTGGGGAGTTTCTGGTTCAATAAAAAACCCATGTGCCCCCAAAGGGCTAATGGTGTTAAATCCACTGATGTGAGCCAGCTCTGTCCCTTCTCCTTGCTGAGGATAAACAGTGCCGGCTGGGTGTGGTACGTCTCGGGTTTGTCTTTAAAGAAGTGGCAACCTGAAAAATGAGACTGTGAAATGCTTGCTCTGTTTAGATTGCTGTGACTAGGCAAGAGATTACATGTGGCTCTTGTGGGACTGAGTATTAGGTATACACAACAACTAGCTGTAACAGTACCTAGAGATCAAAGGCAGAGGTGTCCTCTTCATGCACCTCTCAAAGCAGCATGCTGATCTGTTTGTTGTCTTTTTAATTTTCCTTTCCTTTGCTTATGAAAGCTTTGTGAACATTTCTGACACCGAGACTCAGGTAAAACTGCAGCTCACCTACGAAAGAAGAAGCAAAAATAAGTGAATTGTCTTGACTCAGTTTTCCTTTCCAGCCTCCCCATTGCTACCACTGCTCAGACTCCCACGTCTGGTTCCCTTCCTGCTCTCTCTCCACCCTCTGCCCTCCTCGGGCTCACTCCTTGGTTCCCTGCTTGGATAGATTATTAATTAGGATGATGAGGGGACTGGAGCACTGCCTTATGAGGAGAGGCTGAGGGACCTGGGGCTTTTTAGTCTGGAGAAGAGAAGACTCAGAGGGGATTTAATAAATGGTTATAAATCTCTGAGGGCTGGGAGTTAGGAGGGGAGGGACAGGCTCTGCTCACTTGCTCCCTGGGATAGGACAAGGAGCAATGGATGGAAGCTGCAGCACAGGAGGTTCCACCTCAACACAAGGGGAAACTTCTTTACTGTCAGGGTCACAGAGCACTGGCACAGGCTGCCCAGAGAGGTTGTGGAGCCTCCTTCTCTGGAGACTTTTAAGGCCTGTCTGGGTGTGTTCCTGTGTGACCTGAGCTAGATTATGGTCCTGCTCTGGCAGGGGGGTTGGGCTCGATGATCTCTTTGCATCCCTTCCAACCCCTGATATCCTGTGAGCCTCTGATCCTTCACCTCTGAGCCTCTCTCTGTTCAGCATTCATCCTCCACTAGCTACTTCCCACTGGGATTAATCTTTCCATGGGGAGATCAGGGAGAAGGAGGTGGTTGTGTGTTCAGTAATTAAGTGGAAATCTTCATTCTCTGAGGCTCTCCAGCCAGTAAAGTCCATCCTCACTCCACCCTCCTGTGTTGAAGCATCCAGAGGAATAATGAGTTGCAGAAGGACCTCCAGCCTTGCAGTGGTGCACATCACCATGATAAAAACAAAAAGCATGAAGTGTTTGGCAATCTACCATAGAGTATTTCACTGTCCTCATATCAGGAGGGAACTGATCTGATCAGCACCACACAGGATGTGACCATCACACTGCAGGTTGGTAGAGAGGGCTCAGTTCTTCCCTTGATTCTCTTCTGTGCTGAAAGTTCAGCTGACATTAAGGAACAACAAGAATACACCTGAGATCTGGTGGCAGAGTTCAACCTTCATTGTTACACAAGGCTCTGAAATACTGACACTGAACCTGGGTGCTGCAGGGAAGGCAAAGCAGATGCAGAGCAGGAAGTTTCCAGTGTCTGCTTTTTGCTTAGAATAACAGAAAAATGTAATCATCTTGCTGCCTCAATAACATCCAGGACAGGGAATGTACATTTCCCTAAACAAGAGAAACAACCCTCACAAGGAAAAGAAGCCTTCTCTCTCAGGGCTATTTCCATGGTAACTTGTAAATACAAAGCTCAAGCTGTTTTGGCTGCAGGGATGCTCAGAAGAGGTAGCAAGATTGGTTGATGTTGTTGTTAATAATGGGAAACCATCAGCACTGTCCTCTCATGCAAAGCAGGCTGAACTCTTTTCTTTAAAACTTTCCCAAAGCTAGCAAAGAACAAGTAGGGAAAAAATTCACCCTAGCAGATGAAAGACTAAGAAAGTTGAGAGTGACTGAATTAGAACAGAGACTTACTTATGATTTACCCTTGTACTTCACAGAATCCCAGCCTGGTGGGGGTTGTAAGTGACCTCTGGAGATCATCCAGTCCAACCTCCCTGCTCCAGCAGGGGCACCCACAGCAGCTTGCCCAGCATCACAATGTCCAGGTGGCTTTGGAGGCTCTTCAGAGAAGGAGATTCCACAGTCTCTCTGGGCACCCTGCTCCTGGGCTCCAGTACCATCACACCAAAGAGGTTTCTCCTCATCTCCAGATGGAACCTCCTGAGTTCCAGTTTGTGCCCATTGCCCCTTGTCCTGAGCACCACTGAGAAGAGTCTGGTCCCATCCTCTTGCCCCCCATCTTTTAGTTCTTGCTGAGCACTGAAAAGATTCTTGGATTCAGAAATGTGAGGTAAAATCTCTGCTTAGAACTAGAGACCTTTTCAACTGCAGCCCAGCACATGGTGAGGTACCTTTTGTCCTGCTGCTTTTCAGCTGTGCAAGCCTGAGCTTGGCTGACTGCATGGTACCTAATCCTCTAAATCTAGAACACTAAGCTGCCCCAAAGCCCCTTGCAAAGACAGCCAGAGGTCAGGGATGTGCTGTCTTGGGATGGACTCTAAAGTGATGCCCAGAGGTATATTTGCCTTGAGGCAAAATAAGAGTTGATTCCCACATCCAACCCTCAGCACTATTAAGCCAGACTCAATATTAACTTTTATTATGTGTTGTTAAGGGGAAAAGCAGCCTAGGGCAGGCTTTAAGCATGTGGTTAGCACTTTGCAGAGTTCATCATAACAAAATGCACCTCAGGAAAGATAAGGGGATGCAATTATTGCCTCCTGTCTCCCAGGTTTGAGAGTGTAAAGACACCTGCCAAGGCAAGTATTCAAATGCTAAGAGATTCCTTAAAGCTCATCATTGCTCTTAATTGTTCATTAGCACTTGGAGTGCTGGCTGCCCTGACTTGATTTCCTCTCTCTGTAGATATTTTAACAACATTGTCATCGATTAGTTTTTCCTGTATAGGATCTTAGCTCACTTAAAATCACAGAATCAAAATTATTTCAACTGGAAAAGACCTTCAGTTGGTCTTGTGAGGAGCAGCCAGAGGAGAAAAGGAGGCTGAGGGAAAACCTTCTGGCTCTCTGCAACTCCCTGAAAGGAGGTTGCAGTGAGGTCGGGGTCAGTCTCTTCTGCCTAGGGTCAGGTGACAGAATGAGAGGAAATGGTCTGAAATTGTGGCAGAAGAGATTTGGGTTGGAGATTAGGAACAATTTATTTCCTGCAAGAGTGGTCAGGCATTGGAACAGGCTGCCCAGAGAGGTGGTGGAGTCCCCATACCTGGAGGTGTTCAAGTAATGTGTGGACATGGCACTCTGGGACATGGTTTAATGACCATTGTTGGGTTGGTTGGACTCAATGATCTTGGAAATCTTTTCAACTCAAAACAGTTCTATGATGCAATGATTCTGTCAGATCATTGAGCCCATCCATTATCTAACAATCATGCTAAGCCATGTCTCTCAGCAAAGATAAACTCTTGGAAATTAAATGCAGAGCTCAGGGTCTGCCCATGTGTCTGTGTGTGTTCTGGGGGTGGTCTGTTTGCTGGTTCAAAATCTCTCACCTTCATTCTGTCCCAGTCTGTGCTGTGCTGTCCACTGTAGCTGCAGCTGAACATAACTGTGTATAAAACTTGTGTATGAAAATTATATATCCTTGCATAACTTCTGACCCACTTTGAATTCTGACAGGATAAAAAGCATGGATATACTGGGATGTTGGTTGTGAACATCTCCAGCAGGTGGAGGGAGGTTTTCCTCTCCTTCCACTCTGACCTACCCAGGACACATCTCATGAGTCCAGTTCTGAGCTTTCCAGTTCAAGAGAGACAGGGAACGACTGGAGAGAGTCCAGGGGAGGCTACGAAGATGCTGAGGGGCCTGCGGCATCTCTGTGTGGAGCAAAGGCTGAGAGCCCTGGGGCTGCTGAGCCTGGAGAAGAGCAGCCTGAGAGATCTGATCAGTGCTCAGCAAGAGCTAAAGGGTGGGGGGAAAGAAGCTGGGGCCAGACTCTTCTTAGTGGCATTCAGTGGCAGGACAAGGGGCAGTGGGCACAAACTGGAACCCAGGGCGTCTCATCTGGAGATGAGAAACTTCTTTGTTGTGGGGGTGCTGGAGCCCTGGAGCAGGCTGCCCAGGGAGGTTGTGGAGTCTCCTCTGGAGAGATTCCAAACCTGGCTGGACATTGTGATGCTGGTTACAATGAGTCACCTCTGGGTGCCCCTGGTGTGGCAGGAGGGGTTGGACTGGATGGTCTCCAGAGGTCACTTTCAACCCCTACCATGCTGTGATTTGGGGATGTTTGTTCTGTGATGCTTGCCAAAAAAAGCTAGGTAAAAAAATACTTTAAGTGGCATGAAAGGTGCCTGGCAAAGGTGACAATCACTGATGTCATGGGCATGCTTCCACTGACCCTATGTGATTTAATATACACATAAAACAAAACAAACAAAAAACCCCAAACCCAAATAACAACAACAGCACCAAAAAAAAAAAAAATCCAACAATGTAAAAAAAAATACATCAGAAGGAAGGGAATTCTGTGCTACACATTACCAGGATATTGGTTCAAAAAAATTGCTGCCCTAACTCCCTGCATTTCAAAGTGCTCTGTTAGCAACCATTTTTCTTCTCAGTGGAGTTAAGCAGAGGCTAAGGATGCTTCAAACATGGATCCTGTTAATACTACAAGTAGTTAGACTTGTGAGGGACTAAAAAAAGGTCACAAATGGCCTGGGTTTATTTTAAATTCACAGATGAAGAGGTCACTACCACTTCTGTGCTGCTGTGAGGGCTTTGGGATGCTGGAGGATTTTCCTGTGTAGATGAAACTTGCAGAGATCTTAAAATAGGCATTTTTGTCCTCTGAAACACTTTGTAGTTCAAGGGTTGCACTGTGCAGGGGAAGCAGAAGTGCAAATCAGCCTTTAAAATGGTCAACCTCTAGGTTTTCCACCATGGAGACAGAAATCAGACCAACCTAGGGCTTTCCAATTTAAATTTTTCTACACTTACAAATTAAAATCTTCTTTGTATTGATGTGATTGATTGTCCATGTTAATAGTGACCAGTTTGTACCAGTCACACTTCAGAGAAGCTGGTTTCTCCCTCTATTTTCTTTATGCTCTGGGAAGCTGATTTCTCACTTGTCATCATGTGCTGTCCCCAGGAGCCCACCTCTGACAAGCCCCTGAAAGAGTCAAGTTTTGGTACCAGGACAGCCCTGGCTGTTCTTCTAACCCTGCCACACCAGTCCAAATGCCTGTGGGAATAGAATATGTGCCAGCTCCAGCAGGACCCAGCAGCTGTTCCCAGTGGGAAGGAAGGAGGGAAATGAGGAAGGTGGGGCTGGAGTAGCTGCAAATGGTTTTCAATTAGTGGGTCCTTCTTTGTTGCTGTAAAGAGAGGGGATTAGGGGCAGGTCACAGGCCAAGAGATAAAGCCTCCAGAAACAGGAGCTTAGGCAGTGCCTTGGTGGGCAGCTGGTGGGTTGGGAGCACTGGGCTGAGGTGGATCTCGTCTTAAAAGGACGGTGTGGGCTGAGTGGCTGGAGCTGAGCCAGCCTGTGTGACCCACCATGGCACGGGGGCTTCTCTGTGCCCTGCTGCTGCTGCTTGCCCCGCCAGGCAGCCCTGGGCAGGCTGGAGAGTACTGCCATGGCTGGGCTGGCAGCCTGCAGCGCTGGCACCGCGGCTTCCAGTGCCCCGAGCGCTACGATGGCCCCGAGGCCACCTTCTGCTGTGGGACCTGCAGCTTGCGCTTCTGCTGCTCCTCCAGAGAGGCCAGATTGGATCAGGGCCGCTGTCCTGGTGACCACCAGCAGCCCAGCCCCAGGCCCCCAGTGCCAGGTAAGCTTCCCCTACCTCTAGCACTTCAGTCTTGCTTTCTTCTTTGTATCCCTTGTAGAACCTTGGTGTCATCAGCCGGGTCCTTCCTCTGTTTCTCTCTCCTTCAGAGCTCCAAGCTGTAACCATTGCAGCAGGCAGGTGTGGAGCCCTGGCACTGTGCTTCTTTTGGTGGCTGCATGGGCCAGAGCCACTCAGATCCCTGCAGTGGGAAGAGAGAATAACTTGGAGCTTCACTCCAAAGACTCTTCTGTCATCCCTACTCCTGGGAAAGCTTTTAAGCTACTGACAAAGTCCTCTGGTACTGGTTGATATCCCTGGTGGAATGTGTGTGTTGCTAACCTGTTCTATAGAATCAAAGAATCATGGAATGGTTTGGGTTGGAAGGGTCCTTTAAAGCTCATGTAGTCCACCCCCCCTGCAGTCAGTAGGGGCATCTGCAACTACATCAGGGTGCTGAGAACCCCATCCAAACTTCACAGTGGGAGATGCTGCTTGACCCAACATCCTACAAAACGGGTTGCAAGTCGGATGCACAGCAAAACTGGGTTTAATGTTTGTACCAGCTGTGATCTGGGACCTTTGTAGCTGTGTGGAGCCGAGGGTGATGCTCCTCTATGGGCTTTGCCTGACTTGTCTCCTCCTAGCAGGTACTTAGATGTTTTTAATCTTCTTGCTGCAGCCAGAGAGGCCTGCTCCCTGGTGCACTTTGTGCCTTGAGGAATGAAGAGCAGACTGTAACTTAGGATGACACTGGAACAGGTTGTCCAGGGATTGTGGAGATGTTCAGGGCCAGGCTGGGTGAGGTCTTGAGCAACCTGGTCTAGAATAGAAGGTGTCCCTGCCTATGGCAGGAGGATTGAAAAACCTGGTGTAGAATGGAAGGTGTCCCTGCCTATGGCAGGAGGATTGAAACTGGATGATCTTGAAGGTCCCTTCCAACCCACACCATCCTAGGACCCGGTGCCCCCCGCGCTGGCTAACGTCACTGTTCCGTTTCCAGTGCCCGGGTACCTGCCCTTCCTGCTGGTCGGGTCTGTGTTTGTGGCCTTTGTCGTCGGCGGTGCCTGCGTTGGAATCTGCTGCTGCAAGTGCTTCAAATCCCAGGATGAGGGGCAGCAAAGTGGTCTTGTACCTGGCCAGACCTGGCTGCTAGAACCTGACCTTCCTTCTCGCCTCTCCAGTTCCAGCTCTGCCACCAGAAGCTCACTGAGTAGTGGTCCTCAGAGCAGCAACATCTGCATGACTCTGGCTTCATCCCTTCCTATCATTGGGCTGGCTGAAGATCCTCGTTTTTTAAGCCCTTCACCTACCAGTGGGCAACTCTTGCACCCTTCCCGTGCCAACCACCGGATACCAACTGACCATACCACAGTAATGGCCCCAGCACCTTTCCTCAAAAGGACAATTTATGGACACAGCTCTAACACAGCCCCTCTTGGGGTAACACAAGGGGACCAAACAAGGTACTCAGGAGTTCATGTCTAAGCAGATGCCACATTGGCATACAGCCTGAGCTGGAAGCTGCTTCAGTATGGTAGAAGATTCTTTGGGATTGAAAGGAGGACTTTAAATGTTTGATGCTATTGGGATGTGCAGTGAATTTGGGGTTTTGCAGCTCTGAAGATCACAGAATGGTAGGGGTTGGAAGGGACCTCTGGAGATTGTCCAGTCCAACCCCCCTGCCAAGGCAGAGTCACCTAAAGATGGTCACACAGGAACACATCCAGCTGGGTTTGGAATGTCGCCAGAGATGAAGACTCCACCACCTCCCTGGTAGCCTGCTCTAGTGCTAAAGAAGTTCCTCATGTTTAGATGGGACTTTTTATGTTCCAGTTTGTGCCCATTACCCCTTGCTGTGTCTCTGGGCATCACTGAAAAATCCTGGCCCCATTCTCCTGAAATGATGTTTTAGAACTTATTTTAGGTTCTCGTTTTGTTTGGATTTGGGTTTTTGTTTGTTTGTTTGTTTGTCTTTTTTTCGGGGTGGTGGTGGTGGTGTTTGCTTCATATTTTTAAAGAAAATATTTTTCTTGTATTATTTTAATGCTGTTGAAAAAGGCAAGATTCTGAGCCCTCTATACTTGAAATGAGTTCCACCCTTCCCTGGTCCTTTCAAACTGCTTTACCAGGCTCTAGGGGACCTGTCTGAAGACTTTGGTTCTGTAGCTGTGTCACTTCTCAGCAGCTTAGGACAGAGAGGTGCCCTAGTGAAGTGATGGAGTGTGGACACTTGACAGCCTGTAGAGCACAGGAAGGTTGTGCTTCTACCAATAAACTGATGCAGGAAGGTAAAGCACTGCTGGTGACTTACCAGCCCCTGATGAACTTGTGCTGGTGCTCAGAGAGCATCTTCTAGCCCTACTTTCAGTAAAACTTATTTAGTGCAGATCCCAGGGGAAGGAAATAAACCAAGGCTGTGTTGTTGCTTCTCTTCTGGTGGCTTAGTGTGGTCTGTTTGCTTTTTAAATTATTATCCTTTTACATAACTGGGCACTTTTAAATGGATGAAGAATTACAGGATAAGGTACCTCCAGTATGGGGACAGGCTGAGGGATCTAAGGCTGTTCAGCCTGGAGAAGAGAAGGCTCCAGGGAGACCTCAGAGCAGCTTTCCAGTACCTGAAGAGGGCTACAGGAGAGCTGGAGAGGGACTTTCTGTAAGGGCTTGTAGTGCTAGGATGAGAGGCAATGCTTCTGAGCTGGAAGAGGGGAGATTTAGACTGGAGATTAAGAAGAATTTTTTTACAGTGAGGGTGGGGAGACACTGGAACAGGTTGCCCAGGGCTCACTTCCTTCCCTCGAAGTCCCTTCCAACCCAAACAATTCGATGGCCCTATGATTCCATGAAGAACAAAATCAGCCTGCATTCAGTGTTCTGGGACTGCTGGAAAAGTTTGGATGCTAAGGCTTCTTGTTCAGATGCCTGCTGCAGGACTACAGCCAGCCCCTTCGCAGCAGGCCACCGAGAGGAAGTTGCCCTCAAAATATACCAGTCACTGCTGGAGTGCTTTAACACCTCCTCACAGCACTGAAAGCAGAGTGATTATCCTGGGAATCCATCTTAAAGGGGCTCCACAGGTGTTACCAGTGGGAGCAGAGGCCAAGGCTTTAAAAGCCTGATGTGTAAAAGAATTCAATGCTAAAGCCTTTCCTGTGTTAGCACTGCCTGTCTGTCCTGCTCTGAGCCAGAAGGGAGCTGATTCTGGTCAGGATGGGACTCCCCAGCTCAGGCTCTGCTCAGTGAGGCACTTTCTGAAGTTCAGGGCAGGTTTGCACAGCCAGGAGCTGCTTCTAGCAGGGAGAAGCTGATGGGGAGAGCTCCTGCTAAGGGCTGGGCTGCAGAAAGGTCCTGCCTTGGCCTTGCTCCCAGGCATGCCAAGGGCACTGCCACATCTTCTGCCCCACCTTTGGAGGCAGGAAGGCAGAAGTGGCACCTACGGGGAGGGGTAGACAGGACAGGTGACCCTCAACTGCCCAACAAAGGATTCCATAGCATCTTCAGGAGACAGCTGAGAGATCACTAGTGCCAAGCCTCTCCTGACCTCTGTGTTTCTGAATCCAGTTTCAGAATGCAGCTCCTGAATCTATTTCCCATCTCCTGCTGAGTCCAGTCTGGGACTTGCCCAGTGCCTTCCCCCAGCATCAGTGGTGCCAATGGTGACATCATTGCCATCAGGGGTCAGGTTCCAACTTGGTTTGTGTCTCTTGGTCTCTATTCCATGGGATTGTTCTTGACATCCCATCTGGTTTCCTTTCTTTCCCACTCCATCACTCTCTCCCCTTTCCTCTATTTCTCTACCCTTTGGGAAGGCAGAAGGGTTCATGGAGGACCTCTGGCACTCCACTAGTGGCCAGCCCAGCCCTGACCCATGATGTTTTCAAACAGAAAACTAACACAATAAAGATGTTCAGAGATTTCTCTTGTAAGCCATTGTGACTGACAGACTTTGTAAACAAATGTCTGCCCTTACACTATGGATGTTTTCCTTCAGACCCTCACATCTTCATTCTGGTGCCCAGTATGCCCCACAGTAACACCTGCACTAAGCTCACACACATGCCAGTGCCTCAGCTTGGAGGGGCAAAGTGATCTATCTGGCTGAATTTCTGACTCTTCCATGGTATGAGTCAGACATTTCACAGTGTTTTGCTGACCAAGGGCTGTGACATGTTTGCTTGGCCACTTCTTCAAATTGCAGTAAGAATCGAAGTGTGAAAAGTATATCCTAAAAATAAAAGCTTCCTCCAAATACCAAGACCTGTGTTGTTTTAGCACTGACAAATAACAAGTTAAGGCTTCCAGAAATATATTGGTTTGAGCTTAAAAGTGTTGCCCTTGTTACAGTCAGAAGGGCCATTGGGATTTACTGGTAACTATGCCAATACACAGTGCCATGGTTTTAAAATGAGGTTTTAAAGTTGTGCTGCTGAAAGCCCTTAGCAAATGGTTTCCATTTTATAAAGCAGCTATTTGCTGTGTGCTTAGGAAAAATCTGCAGCTGAGTGCAATAAGTTTACCTGGTTAAAGGTCCAGTTTTGCTGGTACCTCATGCCAAAAACTCAGGTCACTTCAGAGAGAAATGAACAATGTCCTGCCTGATGCTTTTTGTTCTGGGAAGTGCAGGGCAACTCGGGTCACATTTACACTGTTAGGAAGATTTATCTTATGCTTAGCAGACTGGGACATGAGAAAATGGAGAATAAGTGGCTTTATCAGCTAGTTTCTCCTTTACTAAAACATGATTCCTCACTACTGTAGATTTTCTGAGCTAGAAAGGTAAAGGGAATATGTGATCTGACAGTCAGAACACTTAAGCCTCAATCTGTAGAGTATATAGACCTCCTGGCAGCCTGGACAGGAATTGAAAGCTCTCAAAGAGGCAGCTTCAGGATAAGGGTTTAAATTAAATAAGAAATCAGAGAAATGGCCTTTCTGATACCACAAACCAGAAGAGGGTCAAGAGGTTCACTGTAACCCTGCAGGATTAGAAGGAAAACAAAGCTGACCAGAAGAGAACAACAGAGAAGCTCAACGGTTTGGTGAATGCTGCCTTAATTGCTCTGCTGGGAGGATTAGCAGACTGTTTGGAATCAGCAGCTCTTCTCCCCCACGTTCCTCTGTGTGTTTCACAACTGGAAAACCGAGATGGGAAAAAACAAATAAACAAAGGAAGGAAAAAACAACCAGGCAAAAGGGGCTTAACTGAGCAGATAGCCTGGCAAAGGCACTATGGGAACAAGGATTTTCTGAATCCCTAGCACAGTGTTTTCTCTATAGTTCAAACCACTGTTTGCAGCACAAAACCAGGGTAAAATTTTCAAGGCTTCAACATTGCTTTTCCAAACTGCGAGAGACAAGAACTAACCAGTTTGTTGCATTCCCTGGGCTGGAGAGAGGATTCTCAAAGAGGCATTTGCTTAACACCTTCCATCAGGCAGCATTCTAAACTGAATTAGCATCCTCAATAAGAACAGAGCAGCTCCTGTGGGGACTAAGGGGAAAACACAGAGTGTTTTCTATGGAAATTCCAACCCTTTACTAATTTGAGGAGCCTTGCTACTGAGTTGAGCACATCTTTAGATAGAAGGGCTGTGTTCAGGCTAAATCCTCCCCTAAACTGCATTTCCTGGTTCAAGCTAAAGAAGCAGCACTTAGCAGAGACTAATAGTCGACTTAGCACCTATTGTACTTGGGCTTGTCTTTGTTTGCCTAATGATGCCCCCAGTCCCTTCCTTTCAACTTCTCATTAAGAAATTATTTGCTTTCTTTGCTCCTTAATCCTCAGTAATGACGCATGGGATCTGAATTGTTCTTGGCTGTATTCTTTCTGGATTTAGAAAGCAAAAGAATTGAAAAGGTGCAGATGACAGCTTTAGCCCTCAGAAGCTTGGTAGAAGGCTGGCAGATTGGTCTCCATGTGCTTTCCTGCCCGGCCTGGCATTGCCTTGAGCAGTGGTTGGCATTTTCTTCGGCTTCATTCTGTTCCCATTTGATTGGAGATAACCCAAGGTGTATTTTTGTCCAGATTTTTGATTGAAGATAAACCAAAATGTATTTTCGTTCAGATTTCCACACCCCTCCCCCCTGATTCAATCAAAATAATTTAAAGCAGGGCAGGTTTCTATGCTTCCTATAACCCTGTCTTCACATAATTCCTGTTTTCCTCTGTTATTGTTGGTGTTGCAGAGTCAATATCCAGGACTGACCAATCCACTTTGTGCTACTAGAAAATAAAATGGAAGCAACCCAAAAGAGCTTTTACTCCTCATGCTATAAAGCCATGACTTTAAAGGTGATGAATAAAAAGCAAGCCCCCTTTCTGAACAGGTAAATGTCTCCATTTTTCTCTTGGGGAACATTAAGGCACAGAGAAGTTGTTCAAGGTCCAGTGCAACACTGGAACAGGTTGCCCAGGGTTAAGGGGAGATCTTCTGGCTCTCTACAACTCACTGAAAGGAGGCAGAAGTGAAGTGGGGGTCGGCCTCTTCTCCCTAGCATCAAGTGATAGAACAAGAGGAAATGGCCTGAAGTTGTTCCAGGGGTAGATTTAGGTTGGACATGAGGAACCATTTCTTTCCTGCAAGAGTGGTCAGGCATTGGAATCAGCTGCCCAGGGAGGTGTTGCAGAGATGTATGGACATGGCAGTCTGGGACATGGTTTAATGGCCATGGTGGTCTTAGGTTGTTGGTTAGACTTGATGATTTCCAATCTTAATGATTCTACGATTCAAGGTAGGCAAATTAATTTTGAAGTGACAGTTTGTGTCTATACCCCTTAGTCTAGCTCTTAGAATTCCAGGAGTGTTCAGATCTCATTCCCTTAATCACTTGGCTTCCAAAACCAGGCCCTGACACTTCTACCAGAGAATCCATTTACACAGCCTAGAAACTATTAGAGTAAACAGATGGATGCTTTTGATTCCCTCCAGAAGAGAGCAGCTGTGGCTGGAAGCACAAACATATGCATTCACCCAAATTAATCACAATATGCACTTGGGGTTTCTCTCACAGTTTATCTCAAATACATGAATTAAACACACTATTAATGTTTTAGCTGCTGTGGGTCAGTGTGCTTTGGCTTTCAGACTGACTCCTGCCATAATGAAGTGAAGAGAAAATTGCATCCTGGCTGAGAGACAGCACCTTCAAGGAGATAAAATTCATTTGTCATCTTTTTCACAAAGCCAAGTTGAACCAAAATAACCTCACAAAATGAAGGCCTGGCAACAAAATGGTTGGCAAGAAAAAACTATCATCAGCTGTGTAACTTTGAGATGTACTTCAGAAAGGACAACATCCTCGAGTTTTCTTCAAGACTCCCAGAATCTGAGAATTCCATCATGGTGGGGTTGGAAGTGACCTCTGGAGATCAGCCAGTCTAACACCTCTGCTAAAGCAGGGGCATCCACAACAGCTTGCCCAGGATCACACTGTCCAGGTGAGTTAGGAATCTCACCAGCCCCAGGTCTCTCAGCTTGTCTTCCTCACAGAGATGCTCCAGACCCCTCAGCATCTTCAGAGCCTCTGCTGGACTCTCTCCAGTAGTTCTCTGTCACTCTTGAATTGGGGAACCCAGAACTGGGCCTAGTACTCCAGTAGTGGCCTCATGAGGACAGACTAGAGGAGGAGGTTAATTATGGCCCTTAACCCACTGGCCACACTTCCCTGGAAGTTTTCAAAAAACATGGAGATGCAGTGCTGAGGGATATGGTTTAGTGGTGACCTGTCAGTGTTGGGTTGGTGGTTGGGCTTGATTATCTTGGAGGTCTTTTCCAACCAACACAATTCCATGATTCTATGGAATGATTCTCTTCTGCTCAGACAGTAATGGAAGGATGTCAGGGTAAAACTGAAGACAGATTATACAGCTCCATCCTCTTAATTGCAAAATGATGGGATGCAGCTAGCAGTGAGATCTCATCAGTGCCTGCCTAATAACACTGATTCTATGTGACTGTATTTACAGCAGCTATGACAGAAGAGTGCAGAGCACCTTCTGTAACCCCTTCTGCGGCTGATCGCAGCTCGTGTGTGGCAATTCCCTGCATGCTCTGTGATCATGCCTCCAGGTGCTGCTGGAAATAATTTCACAGGAGCAGGTATTACACTTTGCCTCTGAGGTCATGTGGAGAAAAAATGTCAATGCACTGCACAGCTAACTGGTTCCAGTAGCTTGTTGGGATGAGGAGTGCTGGGAAGGTGTTGAAAGGGAGGAAATGGCCTGGAGTTGTACCAGGAGGTTTGGGTTGGACATTAGAAGAAACTTCTTCACTGAAAGGGTTCTCAAAGACTGGAACAGGCTGCCCAGGATGGTGCTTGAATCCCCATCCCTGGAGGTGTTTCAAAGAGGCAGAGATGTGGTGCTGAGAGACATGACAAGACAAGGGGTAATGGTTTTAAACTGGCAGAGGGGAGATTTAGACTGGATGTTAGGAGGAAGTTCTTTACAGTGAGGGTGGTGAGGCACTGGAACTGGTTGCCCAGGGAAGTTGTGGCTGCTCCCTCCCTGGAGGTGTTCAAGGCCAGGTTGGACACCTTGAACAGGTCTTGAGTAACCTGTACTAGTGGGAGGTGTCCCTGCCTATGGCAGGGGGTTGGAACTAGATGATCCCTGAGGTCCCTTCCAACCCTACCATTCTATGATTCTATGATCCTATGGTTTAGGATGTTTAGAATGGTTGGACTTGATCACCTTCCATGTACCAGTATAAAGGGGGGCTACCAGGATGGACATTTTTACAAGGAGTCCCATGGAAAATACAGGGGCTGATGGGTGCAAGTTTCTCCTGGGAAGGTTCCAGTTGGACTCCAGAAGAATGTTTCCCCATGAGAACAGTGAGACATTGGAATCATCTCCCAAGGGAAGCAGTGGATTCCCCTACACTGGGCAGTGCTAAGACTCAGCTTGACAGGGTGCTGGGCCAGCTCATTTCAACTACACTGTCACCTAAAAAGGTTGGACCAGATGGTCCTTGGGGTCCCTTCCAACCTATCATCCTATCATTTTGTGATCTTAATGATCTCTTCCAACCAAATCAATTCTGTGGTTGTATGAAGGGGGAAGTCCCAGCAGTACCTGTCATAGCTACCTTACAGATAACTGCTGCAGAAGGAACTGATCAATTAGGTACTTGGCGTCTATTAGTCAGAGATAAATGACTCAGTTTCAATCATAGAAGACCTGAGGAGCAAAGAAACCCACCCAGCTATGCTGATAGAGGCTAAAGCTTCCCCAGGTGATACAGAGCTGGCTATTATAAAGGAAAACATTTATTTCAGTATCACAGCTACCAAAAAAGAAAAAAATAGAAGCAGAGGTCCCACATGGTGCAAAGTGTTTTGCCAAAGAGGGTGTGATGTGTCTCCTGGGTTAGAAGTCATTTTTTTTTTGTCATCAGTTCTCCTGCTACTTCTGCTGAATAAACAATCCCAGCTGATTTCCCTGCTCCAGATGATCTGTCCAAGCAAATAATTTTTTCATTATTCTCCCCCTGCCTAGGAGGAAATCTTTCTCTTCTATTAAAAAATGGTTGCATGGGAATATTGGTCAATGGCCTGTGAAATGAGAGAAGGAGTGAGGGAGAAATTCCTTGTGGATAATTTAGATGAAGATCTGTCTAGAGCTGTTCTGCTGGGCTTATGCTCTCAGCAACTGTCAGCTCACCAAACACAGAGAGAATAACATCATTCCAGCTGGAGTGGGTATGAGTTCCTGCTACTGGAGAGAACCAGCATCGGTCATCTGTGTGTCACAAATCCTCTAATGACCATCTAATGGAAATGCATCCCCTTTTACTGGGAAAATATCCCCATTTTAGGAAGGAGGAGGCTATTTTTGCACTAGGAGGATCTGACTAGCATCAGTGGACACACTGCTGACTTTTAGGAAGCATCCAGAGTGCTACAGATTTGTTTCAATATGAGCTGTCACTTTGAAGAGGAAAACAGAATTGAGTGACACCAGGTTTATTTAGGTAACACCTTTAAAACCACTGAGCCATATTCTAGCATGATCCCAGAAAGAGCAGGGCTGGCACAACTGAGAGCTGGAAAGAGGCAGAGGTGCAGAGGCACCTTTTAACTAGGCAGAGCCAACAAAGCCTGTGCAGTGCTGAACCATGGCTTCAGTTAGATACTTAGTCTGCTTTGGATCTCTCTAGCATCAGTGAAAGAGCAGAGGAACCCCTGGAAGGTGATTTCAGGCCTCCCAGCTGTGCTTGTACTGTGAGTAGTCCTCAGAGATTTGCATACCTTCAGAAGAGCAGCATGACATGTCACTAAGGCAGACACTTAGGGTAAGCCTAGAGATCACAGAATGATGAAATGGTGGAGGTTGGAAGGCACCTCTGGAAATCATCCAGTCCAACACTCCCACACCCCCCCTCCCCCAGCTAAAGCAAGGTCACCCACAGCAGCTTGCCCAGGATGACAATGGCCAGGTGGCTTGGGAAGCTCTCCAGAGAAGGAGACTCCACAACCTCTCTGAGCAGCCTGCTCCAGGCCTCCAGCACCCTCACACCAAAGAATTTTCTCCTCCTGTTCAGATGGAACCTCCTGGGTTCCTTGTCTCTCTTGAACTGAGGAGCCCAGAACTGGACCCAGTAGGGTGGAACAAAAAGAGAGGAGAGGGTCATACCCTTCTCAAGGCACCCAAAGGATAGGGAAGGATCCATTGTTAGTGTTTAGTTGTTCAGGCACCAAAGAGACACAAAAGGCAGCCCCTGGTTACTCTGGTTCAGTTTCACAGCATGGAGCTGCTGTCTTTGGCTGGCATTTTTCATCCTGCTTGTGTAAGCTTCCTTTTTAAGCAAAATTTCTCTGTAACCCAGCACATCCCCTTGGGAGATTTCAGCCCCTTGGCTGGTTGAGAATGTGATTGCAGATGTTTGCTTTT
Organism: Ramphastos sulfuratus; assembly: GCA_013399055.1. Lineage (NCBI taxonomy): Eukaryota > Metazoa > Chordata > Aves > Piciformes > Ramphastidae > Ramphastos > Ramphastos sulfuratus. The sequence goes on along the minus strand of WBNM01014494.1, from coordinate 57,567 downwards.
TTAAACAGATGACTAAGGCTGAACACAATATTGAGATTTAGGAGCTGTTATTAGAACTTGTGTTCCTGCAGATATGGGAGGGCAATTTTAGTTTAATCATTGCAAGTTAGAGTTATGAGGTTCAGACAAAATAGCAAGTATTTACAATTATGTGGCTGGAGCCTCCTGAGAGATCTAAACTTCACCTCAGGCTATCATTCAGTAAACATGCTTCCCAGTGCCTAACTTGTCTTGCAGGATCCTTCTCTGAAGGAACTTGGGTGCTTTGCTGGCCCCAGATGAGCTGATGGTTTAGGCAGACCTGTGTAACCTTTCCAGGCCCTGCCCACCGGGAGATGTTTCAGCTATAACCTGAGCCTTGGGATGATTTTTCTTCAGGCAAGCTTCTTCATTTTTTCCCTTTTTTCCTCACCAACGTGGTGTCATTGTTGGAACAGAACTTCTGATGTCTAGAGGTGGCAAAGTCAGGTCCTGTACATCTTGGCCTTGTCACTGTGCTGCGAATGACACTTTTGTGGAGAGAGATCCAAGAAATGCAGAGCTGCTCAGAATCTTCACTGTGGAAGATTTCCAGGAGCTCTTACTGAGAGATTTAAAATTATTTCACTTTGAAATATGGGCAAATTAAACTCCTGACAATGTCTGTGACTGGTGATGTGCCCATGTGCCTGAACAGTGTAGTAGATACAGCAGGAAAAAAGCTTATCCAGAGTCCTTAGATAGCTGCAGACAGAAGTAGAAACTAGACTGTCCAACTTCATTTTGGTGTTAGCTCCTGTTGTACTGTGCAAATAAAGAGCATGTTTAGATGTGATGAGGGAGATGTGTCAAATTAGGTTACCTGAAGAGTGATTGGATTTAGAGCACTGTGAACAGGAGCAGTTCATTGCTGGGTGGTAAAGAGCTCCTGTGCGAATGCTGTGTGTCATTCTGCTCAGAGCAGAGCTCGCTGCTGCTGCTGAGCCATTCTCTCTTCTCATGGAAGCAGTGGGAGATGGCTCCTCTTTTCATTTCTGTTCACTGTATTATGGCTGAGGGAGCTGAGTGGGTTTGTCTCCTTCCTTTTGGAGTATGGAAAGGTGACTTGCCCCTGGAGAGTGTTATAAATGTATAAAAGCACTAAAGAGAAAGGCTGCCCCACATCTGGAACTGCCAGCTGTAGAGATGAAGAAGGTAAGAACCACACTCACCCCCAGTAAAATTCAAGGCCATTTTCTTTGTGTAACCACAATGAATGTTCAGAGACTGGTAGAAGAGCAGACAGATCTCTAGAGATCCCTTCCACAGACAGAATAGAATTTATAGAATCACGGAATGGTTTGGGTTAGAAGGGACCTTGAAGATCACTTGGTTCTAAGCCCCCTGCCATGGGCAGGAACACCTCCCACTCAACCAGGCTAATCCTCATCCAACCTGCTCTTTAATACCTCCAGGGATGAGGCATCCTCTTCCCTGGGCAACCTGTTCAGTGTCTCCCCACTCTTACTGTAAATAATTTCTTCCTAATCTCCAGTCTAAGCCTCCTCTCTTCCAGCTCAAAGCCATTGCCTCTCATCCTAGCACTACAAGCCCTTGTCAAAAGTCCCTCTCCAGCTTTTTTGTGGGCCCCTTCAGGTACTGGAAAGCTGTTCTAAGGGCTCCCTGGAGCCTTCTTTTCCAACCCAGTGCATTCTATGATTCTCCAGTTCTTACGTCTGGGAAGGTGTGATGAGGACCATGTGTTCTTCAGGTTGGAAGATCTATAGCTGGGGAGCTCTGTAATTCTATTAGCATCTCAGATGAATCCTGGAGCTTGCACAGATTTGCATTCCTGCCTGCACATACTTGCACAGAAATGATAAAATATCTTCTATTTCCAGCACCAGAGCTAACCTTTGGTAAGTAAAGCACTGGGGAGCTGAGGTACCACTTAGAATAGATTAAATTGCAGCTGCAAAAAAGCATCACTTGGATTTTTCTTGCAGGAGACACTATGCTCTCTTTCCTCAGCCCCTAGAGTACGAATAAAACTGAAATTATGGAGGCAAATAGCTTAGGGAGTTTCAAATAAGGAGCAGACAATTATATGAGTAAGAATAGGTAGGATAAAAAGAGAAGGGCTATCATGTTGCCTGCATCTGCTCCTAAATTCATCACCAGAATACAAGTAAGGTACAAATGCCACCAGCAGGGCCATCGGGGAGATCTCTGCATGAGCAGCACAACATCTCTTGCAAGCAGGGATTTTGTGTGTGTTTCTAGCTTGATAACTAGAGGTGTTTTAATGAGACTTTGCTTTTTCAGGAGGTGGTTGGTTTGCTCTTTCTGACACCCAGATTCCTTTACTGTGTGAAGAGATGATGCTTTAAATAGCTACATGCTTTCGGCTACCTGTTTGCTATGAAACAAGAAGGATACTGGAAATCACCCAGGACTCATCTGAGCTCAGAATTAATTGTTCTTTGTCTTACATTTTGAGTTCTGTGCAATATATATCATAATTATTGCCTGGCACCAGAGGAGAAAGGAAGCCTTAGCACTGCACAGGAATTCCATGTGCTACAACATCCAGGGAAAGGGTTTTATCTTTAGGTTTATCTGGGCTACAAAGATGCTGAGGGATCTGGAGCATCTCTGTGAGGAGCAAAGGCTGAGAGATCTGGGGTTGTTGAGCCTGGAGAAGAACAGCCTGAGAGGGGATCTGAGCAATGCTCAGAAAGAGATAAAGGGTGGGGGGCAAGAAGATGGGGCCAGGCTCTTCTCAGCAATGCCCAGAACAAGACAAGGGGCAATGAGCACAAACTGGAACCCATCTAAACAGGAGGAGAAAATTCTTTGGTGTGAGGGTGCTGGAGGTTTGGAGCAGGCTGCCCAGAGAGGTTGTGGAGTCTCCTTCTCTGGAGAGCTTCTAAAGCCACCTGGACATTGTGATTCTGGACAGGCTGCTGTGGGTGACCCTGCTTTAGCAGTGGAGATGGACTGGATGATCCCCAGAGATATCTTCCAACTCTCACCATGCTGTGATTCTGTGATTCTCCCATTCTTAAATGCAGATCCATTCCAATACTTAAAAACATTGCTTCAGGTTTACCACCAAGAGCAAAGAATGTTTGTGGCAAGCAGAATTCACACAATAAACAACCCCTTATGTGATAGTGACAAAAGAATGCAAATAATCCCCACCACAATCCCCTGGATGTCATCAGGATAACAACGTTCTGGAGCATCTTATGCCTGCATGCTGCAGTCATCCAAAGAGCAGCAGCCATGGGAGTGAGCCAGGGTAGGATTTCTTTTCTAAGGAATCAGAGAGAGAAACCAAATGATGAAGCTGCTCTGGCAGAAGGTTTTCAGGTGGCTGAGCAGAAGTCTTGCAGCGTTATGACACATCCATACAAAAGCAGAGGCAGCCTGAGTTTCACAGAGCTAACTGCATGGCTTTGTGCTTCAGGTCCTTCTGGCAGGACTAAGTAACTTTGGGAGAACTGCAGCATCATTCACTGCAGGAATTTTGGAGAGGCTTCTCTTGCCAGGGGGAACTTTGTTTATGAGAGTTTAACTTGGTGGTTTGGGAAGAAGTTTAAATCAGAGAATGACAAACACAAAGACCTCTGACCTCTGAGAAGGGAAAGGGCAGAATCAAAGCATGGGTTTTGCAGAAGTTCAACCATTAACCGAGTGCTGCCAGGTTACCACTCAGCCATGTCTCTCGGCGTCACATCTCCATGGCTTTTAAAGCCCACCAGGAATGGGAACTCCAACACTGCCCTGGGCAGGATGTTCCAGGTCTTGAGAACCCTTTCCATGGTGAAATTGTTCTTCATATCTAACCTAAACCTCCCCTAGTGCAACCTGAGGCCATTTCCTCTTGTTCTGTTGCTTGGTCCTTGGGAGAAGCAGCTGATCACCACCTGTCTTCAACCTTTTTTCAGGTTGTTATAGAGAGCCAGAGGATCTCCTCTCAGCCTCCTTTTCCCTCCTGTGTTTAATGTTGCCTCATACTGCTCAGGACCCAAATGACAAGCCCCTGTTGTAAGGACAAGTGACTATACTCAGGCAGGATGCACTGACACACACACACAGCAGCTTCTGTTACAGGCGAACGGTGCCAGGGTTTCGCTCTCTCCTCTCGCCCTGTCAGCTCTGTTCCTGAATTATGGCTTTAATATCTCAGGCTCTGCTCTGACTGTGATTTGTTCTTTGTTGTCTTCCCGATCTGCACCTTAGAGTAACAAGTTGTCAGAGGCATTGGAGCTGGTTTTAACAGTGCACTGCAGATAGAAAATCGCTTCACTCTTCCCAGTGATGTCCAGCCATGGCCACACACAGAGTCATGCAATCAGAGAATGAGTTGGGTTGGAAGGCACATTAGAGATCATCTAGTTCCAACCCCTGCCATGGGCATGGACACCTCCTACTAGACCAGGTTATTCAAGGCCCCATCCAATCTGGATCTGAACACTTCCAGGCTTGGAGCCTTCACGACTTCCCTGTGCAACCTGCTCCAGCACCTCACCAGCCTCATGGGGAAGGATTTCTTCCTGTCTAATCCAACTCCAGTTTTGTCCAGTTTGAATCCATCACCCCTCGTCCTGTCACTTCATGCCTGTGTAACAAGTCCCTCTCCAGCTCACCTGTAGCCCCCTTCAAATACAGGAAGTCTGCTCTAAGGTTTTCCCATAGCCTTCTCTTCTCCAGGCTGAACAACCCTATCATTTCTCTGCTGTGCTGAGGACTCCAGAGCTGGCCCCAGCACTGCAGGTGGGGTCTCAGCACAGTGGAGCAGAGGGGCAGGATCCCCTCCCTCTACCTTCTGCCCAGGCTGCTGAGGATCAGCCCAAGACACAGCTGGCTGTGGGCTAGGAGTGCACAGTGCTAGCTTAATAATATTTCCATGACCTAAACATGTTCAGAAGTTGTGAATCTTTCAGAAGAAACATTTGAGCACAAACTCTCTATTATCATCCATAACTAAGAAGACTAAAACTGCACATGACTTTTCAAAATTGAGGAACAATCTAGCAGAGTTTTGGAAGTTGAGCTATCAGAGAAGTCAGGAGGTGTTCTATGGACAAAGAATTTGAAAGCTCAGGGCCTTGTAGCTGTGAGTGTTCCTCAGAGTGAAGAGCTTATCAAGGTAAATAAGATGCAAGAAATAATAATGGCACATTCCCTTGAACACAGGACAAAGGAAGGACAGGTGGAGATATAGGCATCATGAAAGCTTGACAAGGAGCTGCCAGATCAGCCAAAACCTTCAGATCTTCCTTGGGGGAGATAACTTCCTCCAGCTGAATCCATACAGCAGATTGAGGGAGGCTCTCCTGCTCTACACTGCCCTAGTGAGGCCACATCTGGAGTACTGGGTCCAGCTCTGAGCTCCCTCAGAGCAGTTTAACTGCGAAGTAACTAAGGCTATAAGTTTTTAGAACTCTCCAGCTTAAAGATAATTTCTGGAAGCATTTGGAGTCGAGGCACCCAAAATAGAATGATACTTTAATGACACTTGGCCCATTAGGTTATTAAAGAGATCAGCTCATTTGTTACAGTTGCTTTTAATTATCTTCTGTGGAGTCATTCTGCTTTTCTCCTGGTGTAAACACATCCCATCCCATGCTGTTTAATTTCCGTGAAGATTTTGTTTGCCTCTTGCTAATTTTATGAGGGCTTTAAGTTCCAGGTGTTTAAATCAGCAAGGAAAGAAAAAGATCATCTCAGAATGAATCAATCCAAACTATATTTTAACTTTATGAGTGGTTTCTTTCTTACACCGGCAGCTCCCAGCCGTCAAACTCAGGCCAGCTACCCTGACACTTTTAACCACATCAATGCCACCACTGTGAAGTAACTACAGGCTTCTGCTTGTTATTGCTTAAGGCTCAACAGAAGATGCACTGTGAATGGGCCTTTAAGGAAACCAGGTCTATTACTGCTGCTAGCTGGGGCAAGGACTGCCATCGTGAAAGTCAAATTACTGCCATTAAATCAAGAAACTAATTAGAATCACATCATCAAGCTAATTTTCCTGCTGGAGACTTGGTCTACTGGCACAGGGCAGAATGATTTACTCAAGGGTGCACACCGGGGCTGAGCCAGCTCTGTTGGTTTTGTGTATTTCATAAAGTTATAGAATCATTTTAGTTGGAAGAGACCTTGAAGATCATGGAGTCCAACTGTTAACCCAGCACTGCCAGGTCACTGCTAAATCATGCCCCTCAGCACCACATCTCCATGGCTTTGAAACTCCTCCAGGGATGGGGACTCCACCACTGCCCTGGGCAGCCTGATCCAGGCCTCGACAACTGTTTTTGGGAAGAAATCATTCCTCATGTCCAACCTAAACCTTCCCTGGTCCAACATGAAGCCCTTCCTCTTGTCCTATCAATACAGAACAACCCATTTACCCCATCCCCAACAAAGACAGCTCCACAGTTGTATTCTCTTGTCTTCATGGACCCAGTCAGCAGTGTAGGTTAAAGTTTGGGGTCAGAGTGGTGGCTACCAAAGTCCTTTAGCACAGTGCAATTCACCACTGAATTTGCTGGGGGTCCAAGCTCTTCACACAGGATCTTTTTGTGTAATGATTCACAACTTCCTGATATCCAAGTAACCTGGAAGAAGCTCAATAGCTCAAGAAGGTTCCCAGGTAGCTGTGGTGGCCAGATATGAGCTAATAATTCACTGAAAGGAAAGTTGGGAACTTGCAGATCTGAACATCTGGCTCATAGCTATGTGGAGTCAGAATGAATCAGGCTCTCATCTTCCTCCAGGATCCACATGGAGCCCTCAAGTGACTGCATCAAACCCAAAGACACTGGTTTTGCTTTTCCATTCCTTTTTCATTAGTTCTCCATCCTCAAACCTTGACACCAGAGATCAATCTGGCCTGCCTGTGCTCGCGCTTCTTACAGAGACAGAATAAATCTCTCCAGCTCACATCAGGAGACATTAAATGCAGTTGACAGCATTGGTGAGATATTCCTTAGGCTGAAAATCCTCCTCCATGCACAGGCACTGGAGATCCTCTCTGCACATCACCATTTAACCTGTTTGCCAAAGTCAATGTCAGCTTCCTGCTGTCTGTCTGCTCTCTCTGTAGGTAGTTCAGCAACTCAAAAGGAACATTAGAATCTCATAAATATCCATCAGTGGGCTTCTTAAATTGGGGGAAAAGGCATAAAGTTCTGATCTGATGTGTATTTGAGAATGCTGTGATATGGTGATTCACTCCAAGTGATAATATCACCAGTTAGTCAACTTTTCATTATCAAAGGATAATAAGGAAATAGATAATGAGCAAGAGCATTCATCTTGTCACAGCAGGTAGTGCCACCAGTGGAATCCAGGAATCTCAGATGTCATTCTGTCTGACCTTAAAGGAGTCATTTACTTTTTATGCCTTTGATTCCCCTCTCATCATGCGGCAGCACCAATCCTTGTTTCATGAGTCTGCTGAGAGCAGTTAATGTTTGGAATGTTCTTCAGAGCTGCATGATGAGTCAGTGCAAAATGTGTGCCCATATCTATACTTCAGTGGGTTTTTAAGACATTCTTGAAACATGCATGCACATGCTAGACTGTCCTGCCAGCCAGTAATAACTGCAGATCAAAATCACAAAGCCCACCAAAATGTACATCTGAGATCATGAGAGACAGACAGGGAACTACTGGAGAGAGCCCAGTAAAGGCTACAAAGATGCTGAGGGGCCTGGAGTATCTCTGTGAGGAGCAAAGGCCTGGGGCTGTTTAGCCTGGAGAAGAGCAGCCTGAGAGGGGATCTGAGCAGTGCTCAGCCAGAGATAAAGGGTGAGGGGCAAGAGGATGGGGCCAGATTCTTCTCAGCAATGCCCAGAACATGACAAGAGGCAGTGAGCACAAAGTAGAACCCAGGAGGTTCCGTCTGAACAGGAGGAGAACATTCCTTGGTGTGAGGATGCTGGAGGCCTGGAGCAGGCTGCCCAGAGAGGTTGTGGAGTCTGCTTCTCTGGAGAGCTTCCAAACCCAGCTGGACATTGTCATCCTGGGCAAGCTGCTGTGGGTGCCCCTGCTTTAGCAGGCAGGTTGGATTGGATGATCTCCAGAAGTCTCTTCCAACCCTCATTATGATGGGATTCTGTGAGTCCCATGCTATTTATGGGATTTCAGAGTTAGTAAGTTTACAAGTGTAGGGTTTCTATCACCAGCATACACTGGAAATAATGATACATTTATTTAATAGCAGCAGCATTACTCAGCACAGCCTAGCAGGACATTTCACAGAGCACTGAGTGGTTTGTCTGACCACCTCCAGCTACAGATGCCACAGGAGCTGGAAACATCAGCTGTGTTTCAAGTAAGCTTAATACAATAGCTTAATACAAAGTCTAAATACTACAGCTTAAGCAGTACAGTGGAAATCACTGTAAAATATTAGAGAGCCTATTTAAGAGTAGCAGGTATAATTTAGATGATTTAGATGATTATCCTGAAGTTCTCAGATATCTCCACACATGTTCTCCCCGGCTATTGTCGCAGGAGGACTCTGTCCCTTCTGCCTTCCATCCTGATCTCTGTGTTCCTTGATCCAGCTCCAGAATCCAGCTTCTGAATCGGTCTCTATCTGCTGCTGAGCCCAGTCTAGGACTTACCCAGTGCCTGCCTCCAGCACCAGTGGTGCCAGTGGTGACATCATTGCCATCAGGGCTTGAATTTGTATCTCTCTGTCTTTATTCCATAGAATTGTTCTTTCCATCCCAGCTGGTTTAATTTCTTTCCCACCGCATCAGTTTGTCTCCCTTCTTCCCTTTCCCTTCCCTTTGGGAAACAGAGGGGTTCATGGAGAGCCTCTGGCACTCCTTTGGTGGTTGGCCCAACCACAACCCTTGACCTACACCAATAAAGAATTATAAGAAGAAGAGTAGAAAGAACTTTGCTACTATGACTTACAGCGCATGTAGGACACCTCAATACCACGACAAGTAGCATCTCAAAGTGTAGCTGAAGAAGGGATAAACTCTGTGTTTGCACAACAGATGGAAACAGGATGGGTTAAACAGACTGGCAGCACGAGAAGCTGCAACTTTTAAATGAATGTGCTTTCTGAAGTGCCAAAACAACTCATCAGTTGGATGTAAGTCCTGAATGATTCCCCAAAAGAGTCAACCTACTCCTGCAGAAAACTGATTGGTAAGTCTTGTATTGATCTGTGGAAAGCCTATGATGACTTTGCCTTTCCCCCTGCAAGCTCTCCCCACAGCAACATGCTGGGAATTCACAGGGATGGCCCATGGGAAATCATTAAGCAAAAATAATGAAAGGAGAGAAGAAAATGAAGCAAACCTCAGATGTTTACTCTGTGGGTTTCTCAATTCCTCTCTTAAGGTCATGTTCAGGAAAAGTAACTTAACAACAACCTGTCCATCTGAGGGAACACATCATTCCTCAGAAACAAGTCTTGAATAGCCAACTATTTGCAGTACTTCCTTGAAGGCACATCCACTAACTCTGCCTGGGGAAAAATGAAAATGATGTATACACGGTTAAAAGCCAACATCTTTGTGTGTCTCCAAAAGCAAGAGGATTGTGGAGCTCTTGTGCTGAAGTGAGTCAAGAGAAGGGCAATGAAACTGGTGAAGGGTCTGGAGAACGAGTCTGGTGAGGAGAGCTGAGGGAACTGGGGGTGTTCAGCCTCTGAGGGGAGAGCTTCTGGCTCGCTACAGCTCCCTGACAGGAGGTGGAACCAGGTAGGGGCTGGTCTCTTTTCCCAAGAAACAAATGATAGGACAAGAGGAAACAGCCTCAAGTTGCACCAGGAGAGGTGTAAGTTAGCTGTTGGAAGAAACCTCTTCACTGAAAGGATTCTCAAACACTGGAAAAGGCTCCCCAGGGAGGTGGTTGAATCCCCATCCCTGGAGGTGCTTAAAAGATGAAGAGATGTGGTGCTGAAGGACATGATTTAGCACCAGACTTGGGTTAGAGAATAGTTAGATCTTGAAGATATTTTCCAACCAGAGTGATTCTATGATTCTATGGACTGGAACTTTCTTACACTAAGTTCCTGTTGAAAGCAGTGCTGAACCTACTCAGACACAAAAGATCAAGAGTAGTGCAAAAGAGTTGATTTAGAGCTTCATCTGTATGATCCTAGGTTTTTAAGTTCCAGTGAGGTACTTCAGGAAGTACAGCATGGGTTTAACTCTAACTCTTCTCCACTCCAAGTTTTAGTACCTCTGTAAGAAACTCCTGTCAAACATATGATCAGTCTCCTCTCTGCTCTTCCCACAACTGTATCACTTCTCCAACTCTGGTGAGGAGTTTGGATGCGCTAATGGAAATACACGTTTGGACATACATGAGTAGATACAGAATCATAGAATGGTAAGGTTGGAAGGGACCTCAAAGATCATCTAGTTCCAACCCCCTGCCATAGGCAGGGACACTTCCCACTAGCACAGGTCACTCAAGGCCTCGTCCAACCTGGCCTTGAACACCTCCAGGGAGGGAGCAGCCACAACCTCCCTGGGCAACCTGTTCCAGTGTCTCACCACCCTCACTGTAAAGAACTTCTTCCTAACATCCAGTCTAAATCTCCCCTCCGCCAGTTTAAACCCATTGCCCCTTGTCCTGTCATTGCAAGATCTTGCCAATAGTCCCTCCCCAGCCTTCCTGTAGGCCCCCTTCAGATACTGGAAGGCTACTCTAAGGTCTCCTGGAAGCCTTCTCTTCTCCAGGCTGAAGAGCCCCAACTCCCGCAGTCTGTCCTCATAGCAGAGCTGCTCCAGCCCTCTGAGCATCATATTTTGATCTAATATCAGTGAAGCATTGTTGCCTGTTCAGATCTTTTCCCATAAGGGTATAGCAATTTCTCACTGTTATAAGGAGAAAGGAGAAATCTGCAGTCTGTGTGTACAGTCTGCATACAGAAGACACTTGTCCTGCTCTTCTCAACCGGCTCTTCACTGGATGTTTCTCCCCAAGATGAAATGTATTTCTCTCAAAGACAAAATTACACCTGCCTGCAGAGATACTGCTCTGACCAAGGACAAGACAGGAAGAAGCAGTTTATCATTTTTTTCACAAGAAGCCTCTTTTCTCCACCATAAAGCTGAGTGAAAATGCAGCTAAATGTGGTTTCTTGCTACCAGCCACAGCAGTGCAACAGCAACTGCCTACGAATAGAGGCCTGTGTTTTTTTTCAGTCTGAAACTCAGTGGCCACTACTACCATGTCATTTGTATGCACATTTCTGCTCTGCCATGGACACCAGCCAGTCACTGTAAGCAAAGATCAATCCATTTCTTAATTAGAGATGGGAATTAATGGACACTGGAGTGACCATTTTAAATAGGGCAGGCCCAGAACAATGACTTCCTGAGGTGCTGCATGCCCTAGAGTGTTTCCTCTGTCATGGTTTGAAACTCTCCACTCTCATCAATGATTTATGTGTCTAGGTGCTGCTTGGCAGGACTTCCAATGTCTGTGGTGATAAAGGAAACCTTTATTGTACCTTGAGCTGTCAACAAATGCTTAGAAATTTCATGAGAGTTCTTGTTTGTCCTTCATATTTCCAGAGCTTACCAAAACCAACTTCAAAGTATCTGCTTCTCATACCAGATAATGCTGATGAGTATCTGATTAATCAGAGAATCAGAGAAGTGTTTGGGTTGGAAGAGACATTTCAGATCATGGAGTCCAACCATTAACTCAGCACTGCCAGATGACCACACCACATTCCTCAGCACCACATCTCCATGGCTTTGAAACTCCTCCAGGGATGGGGACTCCACCGTTGCCCTAGGTAGCCTGTGCCAGGACTTGACAACCCTCAACGGGAAGAAAATGTTCCTCATGTTCAATCTAAACCTCCTGTAGAACAGCTTGAGGCCATTTCCTCTTGTCCTGTCACATGTTCCTCGGGAGGCCAGCTCCAATCTTTCGGGAAGTTGTAGAGAGCCAGAAGGTCTCCCCTCAGCTTCCTTTTCCCCAAGCTGAACAACTCCAGTTCCCTCAGCTGTTCCTCATCACCCCTGTTCTCCAGACCCTTTACCAGCTTCATTGCCCTTCTCTGGACATGCTCCAGCTCCTCAATGTCCTTCTCAGAGTGAAGTGTCTGAAACTGAACCCAGGATTTGAGGTGTGGCCTCATCAGTGCTGAGTAGAGGCAGACAATCACCAAATGAGTCATATCAACTTTCTTCACCCTCAGAACAAGTTTAATTCCACTGGCCTCACACCATAATTCTCCAACTGGGTACCTAACCTCGTTGTGACAGCCCAATTAGTTCTGCTGGCAACATTAATGAGATGATGATTATTGGAGAAACACAGGGAGCAAGCCTGAATTCTTATGCAGCCCTCTGGTTAAAAGGGGATAGCACAACATTAATAGAAGCAGACATCAAAAAGCATTTAGCCACACAAAGGAATTCAACAACTGTGTTTAAATTTAATCTAACATATGATAAAGAGATGAGCTGCAGCACAAGCCTGTCACTGCTGCTCACACATTATCATTTATGGCTCTATATAGGACCACCCCCATGGCTTTAGTGGACGGAAATCTTAATGCCTTCTGACACAACTGGGTTGAGCCATCTATTATCACCCACAAATCCTTCAAAAACAAATAATGCCTCACATAATGATGCCCTTCAACATATTTGCTTCCCAGAAACCAACAAAAAGAACCACAGTGACCTGGTTTAAGGAAGACCACTGAATCTCAGAATCAGAGAATGGTAAGGTTGGAAGGGACCTCAAGGATCATCTAGTTCCAACCCCCTGCCATAGGCAGGGACACCTCCCACTAGCACAGGTTACTCAAGGCCTCGTCCAACCTGGCCTTGAACCCCTCCAGGGAGGGAACAGCCACAACCTCCCTGGGCAACCTGTGCCAGTGTCTCACCACCCTCACTGGAAAGAACTTCCTCCTAACATCCAGTCTAAATCTTCCCTCTGCCAGTTTAAACCCATTGCCCCTTGTCCTGTCATTGCAAGACCTTGTAAATAGTCCCTCCCCAGCCTTCCTGTAGGCCCCCTTCAGATATTGGAAGGCTACTATAAGGTCTCCTCAAAGCCTTCTCTTCTCCAGAATGGTAAGGTTGAAAGGGACCTTTGGAGATCATTGAGTCCTATCCCCTGCCAAGACAGGTTCATCTAGAGAAGGTCACACAGGAACAAGTCCAGATGGGTTTTGAATCTCTCCAGAGATGGAAGGTCCACCACCTTCTCTGGGCAGCCTGCTCCAGGGTTCCATCACCCTTAAATTAAAGAAGTTCCTCTTCATGTTTAGATGGAACTTCTTATGTTCAAGTTTGTGCATGTTATCCCTTGTCCTGTCACTGAACACCACTGAATAAAGCCTGGTCCTATCTTCCTGACTCCCACCCTTGAAGTATTGCTCAGCATTGATGAGATCCCCCCTTGATCTTCCCCTTTTCCAGACTAAAAAGCCCCAATTCTCTCAGTCTTTCCTCATTAAAGAGATGTTCCAGTCTCCTCAGCATCTTTGTAGCCCTCTGCTGTAGCATCTCCAGTAAGTCCATGCTCTTCTTGAACTGGGAAGCCCAGAACTGGACCACTGCTCCAGATGTGGCCTCACTAGGACAGAATAGGGGGCAGCAGAACCTTCCTTGACCTGCTGGCCACAGTCTTTTGATGCACCACAGAACCCCATTGTCCTTGGCCACAAGGTATCATGGTCATCCTGCTCTCTGCTAGAGTAAAGAAATCTCACATCCTTTTCCCCAGAGCTGCTCTCCCAACAGATCAGCTCCCAATCTGTACTGATCCATGAGTTTGTTCTTCCCCAGATGCAGGACTTTATACCTGTCCTTGTTGAATTTCATTGGATTTCTCCCTGCCCAGCTATCCAGCCTGGATGGCAGCACAGCCTTCTGGTGTGCCAGCCACTCCTCTCAGAATATCTGTATCCTGGGCTTCAGATCAAAAGCCTTTATTATTAGGATCACACTATTCACTGAATAAATGTCAGAGGAGTGAACTTGATAGAACAATATATTTTCCATGCTCTAAAATGATGAATTTTAAAAAGTACTGAGAACATGAAACTACAAAGCTTTTAACCTCTAGGCAATAAATTCAAATACCAACCAGGTCAGTAACAGTCCACTGTCAACTGTTACCATGAAAAAATGGACCATGAAATATAATGAAGTATCAAGCTGCCAGGGAGGTATTTAGTGGGAACTGTGAGGATCTGTGTTATTCTTAGTTATCCTCTGTGCATCTTGATGAGAAATTTTAAAGATAATGTTTTTCCCAAACCTATTCCACCATCATTTATAACGTGGAGCAGGAAAACTGTCAGCTTACCTCTTTAGATTCTTCCAGACACTGATCTTACTCAGCTTGGGTACTTGCCAGCTTGTTTACGACGTTACTTTCCTGAGAAGAGAAACATGACATGGAACAATCAATGAAAGGTGAATCTTTGGGCTGGAGAGGCTTAGTGCACAATGCAGATTTTGCTGATCTAAATGGTATCTGCTCTCTTAATTACATTTGCCTCCCTCCATAGTGTTGACAGACTGAGTCTCATTGGTATTCAGCTGACTCCTGCTTCCTGCAGAAGAGATAATTGCCCCTTCCACTTGAAATTGCACACCTTTCTGATCACTACTATCATTTGTAGGCATGGGAAAAGTAAAAGCAGCACTTTTCAGGTGTAGATTGTTTTAATTTCTCATAGCAAGCTAGATGAAAATGAAAAGGGCCAGCACCATGCAGTCCACTCTCTGCAGAAAGCAGTGAATATCTGCGTCTTGAAACACTTGAAAGATATGTAGCCAGACCTGTTTATTTCACTTTGCTTCATACTACTGCATCAGTGCATTTATTTACTCCCCTGCAACACTGGATCTATCTCATTATCCTGGCCAAACTCTCTTTACATTATAGGTATAGCTGCAGTACCCAAGTTCTTTCCTGCAAAAGAAACAAGATCACTTGAGCTGCGAACATCATGAGCTGCACTTAATCAAACATGAGAGAAAACAAGATCTCTGTCCTAAGGATCTCAACCAAGACAAGACATTGGCAGGTCAGTTCACATACAGCACAAGGTGTTTACAAGAGTGAAATACTTGACTGTGACAGACAACACACTGTGCATCCCAGAACTGAAGAATAAGCTTTTCAGGATAAACAGAATGACTTCCCTGAAAGAAAAAGTGGTATTAGGTAACCTGAAAGAGTAATATTAAACCGAGAACCCAGTGCACAGACAAGTTGTTTTTATCATGATGTACCTATTGAAACTGGACCTCAAGCTCCTGGCTGACTTCATCTCCTGGATTACCAACTTCTTGCACCGTATTTCCATGACAGTGTGCCATCAAAGGCTGTAGCTACATCAAAGCCAGTAGGAACAGGTAAGGATCAGGCTGCCCATGAAGTCCATGGGACCCCAAGCCAACAGCCTGGCGTTGTCATCATCCACCCTAGCACATGATCCCCAGTGCCAATCCAGAGTGAGAGTGAAGGGCTGGAGAGCAGCTGTGCGGAGAAGGACTTGAGGGTGCCATGGGGTGAAAGGCTGTTCATGACCCAGCACTGTGCACTCCCAGCCCGCAGCCAGCCGTGTCCGGGGCTGATCCCCAGCAGCGTGGGCAGCAGAGGAAGGCAGTGGATCCTGCCCCTCTGCTCCTCTCTGCTGAGACCTCACCTGTGGTACTGGGGCCAGCTCTGGAGTCCTCAGCACAGCAGGGACATTGAGAGAGTTGGGGTGGTTCGGCCTGGACAAGGCTCCAGGAAGACCTTCTGGTGGCCTTTCAGGACTTCAAAGGGACCTACAGGAAAGCTGGGGACAGACTTTTGAGCAGGGCCTGTTGTGACAGGACAAGGAGTGACGATTTAAACTAAAAGCGGGAGATTTAGACCAGAGAGGAGGAGACTGAGGGTGGTGAGAGCCTGGCCCAGGTTGCCCAGAGAGGTGGGAAATGCCCCACACCTGGCACCACTGCAGGTGAGGTTGGGGCTCTGAGCAACCTGTTCTAGTCGCAGGTGTCCCTGGTGGATTGGACGAACTTTAAACGTCCCTCTCCCACTCACCCTGTGACTCTCATATCCTGCAGCCTGCCTCAGCCGGCCCCTGGAGGCTGCGCTTTCGGTGCAACAGGCACAGCTACCGAAAACCAGTAACTAACTGAAGCAAAGGTTCGCTCTCCCGTTGGCTGCCTCACAGGCATGGAGCCCAGGCCAGGGGCACGGTGCAGCTGGCGGCAGGGACAGCCCCGGGGCGGGCAGGCCGTGAGGGAAGGCGGCGTTAGGGCCAGTATCGGGAGTGGACAGGACAGGCCCGGCCCGGCCCGGCCCGGCCCGGCCCCGCGATCCTCCGCGCGCACCCTCGCGGCCTGCCCTGGCCCTCACCGTCCCTCAGTAGCTGCCGCCTCCCGGGGCGGGGCCGCGCTCATGGGCCGCGGCCTTCCTTTCTCTCCCCGCCCCGGGGCCCGCCGCGGCACAGCGCCGGGCCTGGGCTGCGAGCGCTGCGGCAGCCGCTGCGCAGCGGCTCACCGCGCCGTGCTGAAGCGGGGCCGCGTCTCGGTGTGCCGCGGGGCCCGGGTAAGGAGCCCTGTGACAGGCGGCGCCGTGAGGAGAGCTCAGCTGGAGGGGAAGGCGCCTGGGGTCAGCGGGGCCTCGGGGAGCAGGGAGCTGGAGGGGGTGAGGCAGAGGTTTAGGGGCCCTTCTCTGTGACCATTGACCTGTCCTGGGAAGAAAACTGGGGGGCATGGCTGAGCAAGGCCACGCGTGGGTGGGCGTCAGGCTTCTGAGAGGGCAGGAAGCGCCTGGGCCCGGCCCTGAGGGCCTGATTCGTGTGAGGGTTTTCCGAAGGGAAATTTTGCCATTAAATAACGTTAAGTAGTTTGGAACAATTCCTGGTTTCAGCCCGGAAGTGCAGGAGCAGCTGATGGAACTGAGGTTGTTTAATCTGCAGAGGAGGAGGCTGAGGGAGACCTCGAAGCTCTCTGTAGCTCCCAGAAAGGAGGTGCAGTCAGGTGGGAGTTGGTTTCTTCTTTCTAGTGTCAGATGATAGAATGAGAGGAAGTGACCTGAAATTGTGCCAGGGAGGTTCAGGTTGGAGATTAGGAAAAAAAGATTTCTCACAAGAGTGGTCAGGCACTGGAACAGGCTGCCCAGGGAGGTGGTGGAGTCACCATCCCTTCAGGTGTTGATGTTGGGTTGAAGGTTGAACTTCATGATGTTAAAGGTCTCCTCCAACTAAAACAATTCTCATTCTGAAATGAAAAAGGCAAACCCCAGCAAACAAAAAACAAACCAACACCTAGCTCTGATGTCTTTGGGTTTTAGTTAGTGTTTGGAGAAGTTTCTCCATCAGCTGTTGTTGGGTGGAAATGGAGGTCTTGCAGGAGTGTGGTGAGCAGCTTTCATATTACTGCCTACTGAGAGGATGAAACTTCTTTTCTGCAGGTTTTCTTCTAAAATGGGTTTGTTCAGCCTTTAGGAAAGGAACACATCAAAAATGTAACCGTGTTCCAGTTCTTAAAGGGTGACTACAAAATGGATACTCCCTTTTACATGGAGTTACATGGAAAAAGAAGGTGTGGTGGAGACAAGTTACTCCTGGGAGAGTTCCACTTGAATACAAGAGGAAGATTTTTTTCAGAACAGGGACACTCAGCCATTGGAATAATCAAATGGTCTCCTCAGGGAAGTGGTGCAGTCCCCAGGCTTGGACACTTTGAAGATTCAGCTTGACATTGTGCTGGGACAGCTTGTCTTGACCGTGCTTTTGCCAAGAAAGGTTGGGCCGGATGATCCTTGAGGTCCTTTCCAACCTGGGGATTCTGTGAACATGCTTCCTATTTCCAGTGGCATTATGTCACAGCAACCTCTTGCAAGTGGAGAGTGAAGGTTTTGTCACCATGTAAAACCAAGTGGTTCATAGAAAAGCAGCTCAGACAATTCTGTGGCTTCCCTTTTTCAGAACCCTTAGAGAAGCACTAAGCTTACTTTCTGCCCGGGTAGATACTACCTCAGCTTTGTGGGGAATAAAAGCTGTACCATAGCAGGTGCAACTTCAAAGTTGTCTGTAAATGTGTTTTTTTTGCTATTTATTTATGTTTTTTAAGTTTTTTTTTTATCTGCTGATGTTAGAGAACTTTGTTTCTCTCACATTGAGAACATAACTTCGTTTGAGAGCATCATGTGCCTGATGCTTGTTGCATTTTCTTAATTTTCTTGACTAAATCTAAATAAAACAAGGAGGTTTTGCATTTGTGAGTGGGTGAGAGGCTTAATCCGAAGGCAAAAAAGTGCTGTTTTCTAGATGACTATGATTTTATCCAAGTGCTCCTGTAATTCACTACAAATTTGAAAGGAACACTGCTCAGAATTCATTGCCAAGTGATGAGTGTTATGTCTGCTTAGCCAGCAGGTCTCGAGGTGCTCCATTCAGCAGTAGTGCTTTGTAGGATACTGCTAAATAATTGATTTGTAGAATTATAGAATAGAATCACAGAATCTTCTGGTTGGAAAAGACTTTTAAAATTAAGTCCAACCATTAACACAGCCGTGCCAGATCACTGCTAAACCATGGTCCTCAGCACCACATCTCCATGGCTTTGAAACCTCTCTAGGGATGGGGACTCCACCACTACCCCAAGCAGCTTAGGCCAGGCCTTGACAACGTTTT
Organism: Ramphastos sulfuratus; assembly: GCA_013399055.1. Lineage (NCBI taxonomy): Eukaryota > Metazoa > Chordata > Aves > Piciformes > Ramphastidae > Ramphastos > Ramphastos sulfuratus. Next base: position 38,936 of record WBNM01014494.1, on the reverse strand, counting down.
TTGGGAAAAAATTTTTCTTCATGTCCAAGCCAAACCTTCCCTAGTACAACTTGAGGCCTTTTCCTCTTGTCCTATCACTTGTTCCTTGGGAAAAGAGACCAACCCCCAGCAGGCTCCAACCTCATTTCAGGGAGTTAACCACTCTCCCTAAGCAGCTGGTAGCTAAATTGGGTGCGAGCTCAGCAGTAGTAGTCCTCCATAGGTCCCTCATCACTGTAAGTAATCCAGTTGTTCTTCCTGTGCAGTAAAACCTGTTCTGTTCATCTGTTTCCATTTACAGTGCTGTACCATGACACCAGCCTCAGGAGGTAGCTCTGGTAGTGGTGTAAAGTGGCACATGGAGTTGAGCCAAAGTTGTTGTAACTCTGGTTTGGACTACTCAGAAGATACCTTTGAGTCCTTCAGTGAAGAGGAAGAAGGCTGCTGGCAGGAAGAGAGCAAACCATCTGAATCACATTCCACAGAGAATTTAGAGGGCTCTGCTGTGTCAGACACATTGAAAGGACAAAACCATGCAGGTAAGTAGAGCTTGCTGGGCTTGAGACCTGTCTTTAACAGCTTTGCATCAGCGTGGTGGTGACTTAAATCAGCAAAAGTGGTTCAGTATTCAGACACTGAAGTGCTGGAGTGGGTCCAGAGAAAGGCAGTGAAGCTGCTGAAGTCACTTCAGTGTCCTTGGAGTGAAGGGCCCAAAATTGAACCCAGTATTTGACTAGCTTCAGCAGTGCCAAATACAGGGGGATAATCAGTTCTCTGGTCCTGCTGGCCACACGTTGCTGATTGAAGCCAAGATGCTGGTGGCCTTCTTGGGCACATGCTAACTCATCTCCAGCCACTGTTTTCCAACACCCTCTAGGTTCTGGACAGTTTTCAGCAACTCTGCTCTAAGCCTGGAGCATTCATGGGGTTGTTGTGACCCAAGTGCAGGACCCAGCACAATTGACTATATTTCACTAGTCTGCTTATTTTTTTTCTCTTTCCCTTCAGGTGTACAGGTACTAGGAGTGTGGATTTCTCCCCCTCCAAAATCAGCATGACTTCAGAATTCATTGTGTGGAGAGTTTTTCCTCCTGTTAATCAGTTGTGTTAATTCTTGAATTAGATATTTGTCTTGGTTTAGTTCCTTTCCAAAGCTCAGGGAGGCAGCAGGGCACTGATTTTGGCAAGAACAATGGAGCAGCTTTAACCAACACAAGGCTATAGTGTCTGGAGGAGGAGTAGAGGGAAGGAAAGGCAGAAAGGATGGTGTTTGTATGTACTGGTTATGCAAGCAACTGTGTGAGCAGATGGTGGGATGCAAGTCCTGCTAAAGTCTTTCTGGAAACTGGGTCAGAGATACTATTTTTAATTGAAAAAAAGAGCAAAAAAGCTGTAGTTGAGCAAAAAATAATTGATGCAGAAGGGGAATCTTCCTCAGTCTGTATGTACATGAGAAGTGAACACACTCAGAAGTTTTGTAGGTCACCTGTAGGATTGGTTAGGAAGGGAGATCCTCCTGCTAAAGTGTATCATGGATTGCATTTGCATGGAAGCATCCTCAGACTGTCCACGTGTTGTAGGGTGGGAAGACCTAAGATCATTCTCAGGCTGCTCTGAATGTGTAGCCCATTCACAACGCTGGTGAGTCAACGTTAGGAGCTCTGACTCATCTTCAGCATTTCTCTTTCGATGGCTGGTTTTCCAAGGCTGCCAGGTAGTCAAGTGAGAAGACACTTAATGTAGATCATCTCAACTACAGTAGAGAGGCTCCTCTGAGATAGTCCTCCTAAAATACTTCAGAGTCCTGTGACGATGTGATTCACAGAGAAATTGAAAAGGAGCTGAGTAGTTCATAGAGGGAATGATAAGCCAGTTTAACACCAAGGAAACTTTTCATCTTCACAAAGTTTTCCCTTGAAGCTCATATTTGGGAAGATTTTATCTTCTTAATTTCAGGGAACATTCTACTTTGTGTTCTTTGGTGAGCAAGGAGAGCCAGAGTGAATTCTCAGTCTTCACTAGCGAGTTCCATTTCATTAGCTTGTGTTGATGTGGATTGTGATGCATTGTCTTCTCTTTGCCTGTCCTATGGCTTGTCCTCTCAGCAGCAAAGCACTTTCCAGGTATGTTGTTACGGTGCTTCTGACCGCTGTCAATAAGAAGAGCCCAATATGAGGTTCATGTTTAAGCTTCTGTCATGCAAACACAGTACACAGTCATGTGATTGACAGATTGTCCATGAATTCATCAGTGTTGTGGAATCAGTAAGGGCTGGAAAAGACCTCTAAGATCAGTGAGTCCAGCTTCTAACCCAGCACTGCCAGGTTGCTAAACCGTGTCCCTCAGCACCACATCTACATGCTTTTTGAATGCTTCCAGGAGTGGGGATTCTACCACTGGTGAGGCCACGTTTCAAATCCCGGATTCAGTTGTGAACCCCTCGCTCCAAGGACATTGAGGAACTGGAGCTGGTTCAGAGAATGGCAACAAAGCTGGTGAAGGTTCTGGAGAACAGATCTTGTGAGGAGCAGCTGAGGGAGCCAGGGTTGTTCGGCCTGGAGGAAAGGAGGCTGAGGGGAGACCTCAGTGCTCTGCAACTCCCTAAAAGGAGGTTGGTCTCTTTTCCCAGGTAAGAAGTATTAGGGCAAGAGGAAACAGCCTCAAATTGTAGCAAGGGGGATTTAGGTTGGACATTAGAAGAAACTTCTTCACTGAAAGGATTCTGAAACACCGTCCCAGGTTGTCCAGGGTGATGGTGGAGTCCTCATCCCTGGAGAGGTTCAAAGCCATGGTGCTGAGGGACATGGTTTAGTGGTGACCTGGCAGTGCTGGGTTAACGTTTGGACTTGATGGCCTGAAATTTCTGTTTCAACCTAAACAACTTTCTGTGTAACTGAGGGTATCCTTGACATGCTGGAGGACCTTCACTCGCTTTGCATTCCCACCTGTAATGAACAGACTGATATTTCAGACAGTTTGTATCTGCACACATCTCTCAAACATCGTTTGCTGCCTGGGCTGTCAGCAGGTTACCCCAAACTGCTGTGCTCAATTGTACAAATGCAATTTAGATAATGGGGAAAATGTTATCTTGAGATGCAGGGTCACAATCTTGCTGAAGAGGAGTTAGCAGTTACTGCCTTTCAGAATTATCTTTCCTTTAGCCATTTTATCTTCTTAACGTGGAGTGTGAATACAGCATAAGAACAGCAAAATGCCTGCTATTTTCCTATTAAGTCAAAGTTAGACATCAAAGGAAAGGGAAACTCAGTAAAGATTTTCTCTATTTTGCTCCCTGCGCTCGCAGAGATTTCAAATGTCAGGCTTCAAGATGTAGTTGCATACAGAAAGCCAAGTCTATGTAGGTCACTTAGTTATAAACCACCCAGCGGGGTTTAGAATGTAGACATGGAGCTTAGCTTATCTCCTTTGCTACACACCAAGTGCCTCTGTTATCACAACAGCTTCTTGGGCCACTTTGTTGTGCTTCACTTTTTACATAATCCCGTGTTTTGTGACCTTACTGCTGTAGGATGCATCCCTCTAACTTGATGTCCGTGCTGGTAGGTCTGGTTTTGCTGCTGTTGTCACCTGTCCCTGCCTCATTCCTCTGCAGGCAGGAGGGCGTGGAGGAGTCTGGGCAGCCAAGCGTCAGCAAAATGTACTCTGGAACAGTAATTGGGGCTGGCAGGGATCCTCTGTGGACAGACGTGCAGTGACATTTCAGTCTGCCACCACAAATGGAGATGGAGCATTGGAGCATGTCTGGTTCAAAGACAGAAAGAAGGGAATACATGAAAGACATGAGAAACAAAGCCAAGCACCAGAGCGAGTGCACAGATCCCCTTGTATGAATCTCTTCTTTCTGCTGAAGAACAGGAGGACCTTGTGTACCTGGAAAAAAATCTGAATGTTTAAAAAAGTCCTTTTTCCAAGGACTCTTTCCAACAGTTCCAAGACTCCCTTCCCAGGATTTAACTCTCTGCTGACTTTTCTCATCTGTTTTGTCCTTGTTTCAATGAAATTATAATCCTCCATCCTTGATAATTTTGATTCTTCCTGAGCTTAGTTACTGTTACAGAATCACAGGATGGTAGGGGTTGAAAGTGACCTCTGGAGATGAAGTCAAACTCCCCTGCCAAGGGAGGCTCACCCAGAAAAGGTCACCCAGGAAACATCCAGGTGGGTTTGGAATGTCTACAGAGATAAGAGATTCTACCATCAGTCTGGCCAGCCTGCTCTGGTGCTCTGTCACCCTTAAAGAAGTTTCCCTTCATGTTTAGATGGAACTTCTTATGTTCAAGCTTGTGCTTGTTACCCCTTTTCCTGTTACTGGACACCACTGAAAGGAGACTGGTTCCCTCCTCATCCCTGTTAAACACGAATTAGTTACTAGTAAATGTGAGTTAATATTAAAGCAACATTGATATAAAAAAGAGTAATATTAAAGTGATGCTGTTGTCCACCAGCTTCCCCAGATCCTTCTCCAGCAGGTCATCCCCTCACCTCTACTGTTGCAGGGGGTTATTCCTTCCTAGGTGCAGGACTCTACACTTGCCATGGTTGAACTTCTTGAGGTTCCTCTCCTCCACCTCTCCATCTTGTCACAGAATCACAGAATGCCAGGTTGAACAGGACCCCAAGGATCTTCCAACCATCTGTTGAGGTCTGTCTGAATGGTGGCACAGCCTGATGATGTGTAAGGCACTTCCTCCAGTTTGTTACTATTGGCAAGCTGGCTGAGGGTACACTGTCCTTTCATCCACATTGTTGATGAAGGTGCAGAACAACATCTCTTGAGGCTAGGCAGTGCTACATGGTGTCATTAGGTGGTGATGCTCATGAAATACTGTATTGATTGGCTGTGCTTAAGCCTGTGGAAAATCTCCCACTAAGCACTGAATGAAGTTGTAAATCCATCCTTACCTCTAATTTATTATTCCATGCCACTGGGAAGGATAAGAGCAGATGAAAAAGAGGAAGAGATTGTTTGAACGAGGTCATAGAAGGAATTAAGGAAATGATCAGTGAAGCTTTGGGGAAAAGAATTCTCTAATGTAATTGCATTGCCTCAAAAAATACAATGCCTGCCTGTAGGTTGTAGAATGTCTTGAGTTCCCACCTGGAGTATGTCCTCAGCACAGGAAGGGCGTGGACCTGGGTCCAGAGGAGGCCACAGCAATGATGGAAGGACTGGAAGCCCTCTGCTGTGAGGCCAGGCTGAGAGAGTTGGGATTGTTCAGTCTGGAGAAGAGAAGGTTCCAGAAAGACTTTAGAGCAGACTTCCTGTGTTTGAAGGGGGCTGCAGGGGGACTTGTTACACAGGCATGGAGTGATAGGATGAGGGGTGATGGCTTCAAACTGGAAGAAGCTGGAGTTGGATTAGACAGGAAGAAATCCTTCCCCATGAGGCTGATGAGGTGCTGTAACAGGTTGCACAGGGAAGTTGTGAAGGCTCCAAGCCTGGAAGTGTTCAGATCCAGGTTGGATGGGGCCTTGAATAACTTGATCTAGTAGAGGTGTCAGTTGATGAAAAATTCACCATGAGCCAGCAGTGGCCACTGGCAGCCCAGAAAGCTGCCATGTGCTGGGCTGCATCAGAAGCAGTGACAGCAGCAGGACGAGGGAGGTGATTTTGCCCCTCTCTCTACTGAGACCCCACCTACTGCACTGCCTCCAGTTCTGGTGTCCTCAGCATAAAATGGACATGGAGCTGCTGGAACGGGTCCAGAGGAGGGCGCAAAGGTGATCATAGGGCTGGAGAACCTCACTTGTGGGGACAGGCTGAGAGAGCTTGGGCTGTTTAGCCTGGAGAAGGCTCCAGGGAGACCTTAAAGCAGCCTTTCAGTACCTGAAGGGGGGTGTAGGAGAGCTGGGGAGGGACTTTTTACAAGGACTAATGGCGATTGGATGAAGGGTAAAGGCTTTGAGCTGGAAGAGGGGAGATTTAGCCTGGAGATTAGGAACAAATTCTTTACAGTGGGGAGACACTGGAACAGATTGCCCAGGGAGGTTGTGGAGGTGCCCTCCCTGGAAGTGTTCAAAGCCAGGTTGGATGAAGCCTTGATCAACCTGGCCCTGTGGAAAATGTCCCTGCTAATGGCAGAGGGTTGGAACTAGATGATCTTTAAGGTCCCTACCAACCCATTTTATGAATGTATGAATTTACTGTGCAAGCTCCTGCAGTTATTATCCAATGCGTATTTAAATCCTGAGCTGCAACAGCATTCCAGTCATTGCCTCCAGGCTTGACATTGGTTCTTCATTTGATAATACGAGGTCACAGAGATAGAAGACAAATACTTCTGCTCTCTCCCTGGTGCGGTAATTGATGCTTGTATGTTGTTGATTTATGCCTGACAGAAATGACTGAGCTATTAGATGGAGAACTGGACGCTCTCCGGGCTTTTTGCACCCTTAAGATAAGCAAAATGTGTCAGCAGCTCATCTCTGAGCAGGCAAAGGGTGGCAAGACAAAGAAGCCGCGGCATGGATTCACAGCAAAGAAACCTCAGACAAGTAGCATCAATCTCATCGTTCCTGATCAGCTGATGAACAGAATCCACCTGGAAAATATCAGAGAGACTGTAAAACAGGTACTCCAGGGAAGACAAAATGTGAATTTAGGCTGCACTTTTGGGAGAGTCACTGGGAAAATAAGGCTTCTTGTTAGGATCAAATCAGGCTGGTCTTGGCTGATGCCTAAGAGATATTTTGGTTTGCTAGCTCAAGATTTCCTTTTCCCACTTTTCTGTTAGACACCACTGCAGAACTGCTACCAATAAAAAAATGATTATGAAATATAATCTGGTGATAAAATAATGATTTGTGTGATCAAACCAAGCTGGGGTGATCAGGCCAGGATATACCCCTGCATCAAGTGAAGAAAAAAGCCCTATCTTCTGCTTATGTTTGCACCTGTTTGCTGAAGCATTGGAACAAACTGCCCAGGGAGGTGGTGGAGTCACTATCCATGGAGGTGTTCAAGGAATGTGGGAGCATGGCACTTTGGGACATGGTTTGGTGGCCATGGTGGTGTTGGGTTGATGGTTGGACTTGATGATCTGCCAACCGTAATGATTCCGTGATTCTTATTTATAGCAGTATTCTACATGTCTGTGCTTGGAGATCAGTACAGAATGTCTGCAGCTGGGAAAGGATTTCTGATAAAAAATGAGCTTCGAATAGTAATTAGAGTCATTTATTTTGCTTTATCTTGATCGCATTTGCTGGCTTTAATTTATTGCCACAGAGCGCAGGAAAAGTGACAGAATATTCCTCTTCAGAGGCTGTGCTAGGTGAACAGGGACTCATGCTTCAAAAGTCACTCCTGGTGATTATTTCAGGCTTCTTCTCTGGTAAAAGTGTATTGAATTTGCAGCAATCTGCATTTTTTCATCATGTTAATATTAATATTTACTGCCCCTTTGAAGTGTGTTCCAGAGAAGAGATAGGAAGCTGGTGAAGGGTCTGGAGAACAGGTCTGGTGAGGAGCAGCTGAGGGAACTGGGGCTTTTTAGTCTGGAGAAAAGGAGGCTGAAGGGAGACCTTTCTGGACCTCCCTGAAAGGAGGCTGGAGCCAGGTGAGGGCTGGTCTCTTCTCCCAAGGAACAAGTGATAGGATGAGAGGAAATGGCCTCAAGTTGCCCCAGTAGAGGTTTAGGTTGGATATTAGAAAAGATTTGTTCACTGAAAAGGTTCTTGAACACTGGAACAGGCTTCCCAGGGAGATGCTTGAATCCCCATCTGTGGAAGTGTTTGAAAGCCACAGAGATGCGGTGCTGAGAGACATGGCTTAGCACCAGCCTTGGTAGAGTTAGAGAATGACTGGACTGGATGATCTTAGAGGTCTTTTCCAACCAAAAGGATTCTGTGATTCTTTATTTATCTTTCCGTGTGGTAAGACTAAGACATTCCTGTGTCCATTCGTTTCTCTCTTTGCCTTCACTTAGTAACATTTTTATCCAGAGGACAAGACATCAAGGAAGAAGGCTGGAGCCATGCCTTTCTAGGAGTCATTCCACTGCTTTTGTGGCAGCTTCTTGTGTTTATGTAACCAGATGGAATCTATGTGAATTAAAACAGAGGAAGTTATTGATACTCCATAACTGCACGTATTTGGGGTGTGTGTTTGGTGGTGGATGAACTAACAAGGGAATAATAAATAGCACTATTTGTCTTACAAAGAAAACTGTAGGTTTTTTTTTGTTTTCTGACTCGGAGCTTCATAAAGATAGCTGAGCTGATCCCTTCAGAGTTTATTTACCTCTTAGAATTTGCAAAGATAACCATAACCTCTGTGGTTGGTATTTAAGGCTTGATGTGTACTGTCAGCAGAGGAACACTGCTGTGAACACAAGCATCAGGGAAACTTTGCCTAATACAAGAAGAAATAGTTTACTCCAGTTCAGTGCTGTGGTTCTGAGATGTAAGGAGATAATTTTAAATGAAACTGAGTTATCGCAGAATGCTCTAGGTTGGAAAGGACCTTTAAAGCTTATCCAGTCCAACCCCTCTGCAGTCAGCAGGAACGTCTGCAACAACAGCAGATTGCTCAGAGCCACAATCAACCTGACCTGCAATGGGTCCAGGCATGGGGCAACTACCACATCTCTGGGCAACCTGGAACAGGCTTTCACCACCCTCAGTGTCAATCATTTCTTCCCTTCTCGCCAGTATGAATCCCCTTTTAGTTCAGACCATCGCCTCTTGTCCTGTCGCAACAGGCTCTCCGCGAAAGTCTGTCCCCAGCTTTCTTCTGGCCCCTTGAAGTCCTGAAAGACCTCCAGAAGGTTTCTCTAGAGCCTTCCAGGCTGAACACTGACTCTCTCAACCCATCCTGAAAGAGGAATACCTGGGGAAAAGCAAATGTGTAGTGTGCGGATGTTCAAATAGACTCATCAAGATGATGGCAAAGGTTGTAGAATAATTTATAACTGCCTACAAAAGCAAATCTTTGTTTTCAGGTGGTATTCCTCTGTTCTTACTGATAGTTCCTAATGGAGTGAGCATCTTGCTGGGACAGACACTGCTCATTGCATCCAAATCTCATCTTTCAGGTGACAGAAGCTGAAATCCACCAATCTTCAGTGTGTCCAGACTGTCAGAAGAAGGAGGCAGAGCTAGCCAAGGTTACCTTTCTCAGAAGAAAGAAGGTGCTGATGGAAAATGCTTTAATTAAGGATAAACTGGAAGAACAGATTTATTCCAGAGTAAGCAAATGCTGTTAAAATGACACACAACTTTTTCTATACTTTCTGGAGAATTCATAAGCCACATTGCCCCCTGAATTGTGGCAGTACCAGATTGGCCTGAATGCAGATAAAGTCAAAGTAGAATTTGGCTCTCTATCATTAACAGAATGCCCAGGACTAACAGACCTGTAATCATCAAGTAATTTGAGCTTCTCTGATTTTATGGAGGCTGAAAGTCTTTCCTGGGATGCCCTGCAGTGGTTTTGGGTACAGTTTGATTATTTCCCCACAGTTTGTTTTCTGTCCAAGACCAAATGGTAAATCCCAAAGGGATGGGATAGTAGGTAACCATGTCCATACTTGTCTTCCTTACTCATCCTTTGGGTAGGAGTCTCAGAACAGGACGCCACAAGGTAGAATTGCAGAGTTGTTTTGGTTGGAAGACACCTTTAATATCATGGACTCCAACCATTCACCCAGTACTGTCAGGTCACCACTAATCCATGTCCCTCAGACCACATCTCTGTGGCCTTGAAACCCTTCCAGGGATGGGGACTCCACCACTGCCCTGGGCAGCCTGGGACAGGCCTTGACAACCGTCAAGGGGAAGAAATTGTTCCTCATATCCAACCTAAACCTCTCCTGGAGCAACTTGAGGCCTTTTCTTTGTGCTGTGGAGGCTAAGGCCTCTCAGATACACTGAGATTTCTTCTTGGAAGAACTCTGTTCTCTTTGCTGTCACAAAGATTCAAGCTTTTTTGTTAGGAAATACCTCAGGAAAAGATGGTGGGCAATGTAAGCTGAAACTTAGGGAATTACTTGCTTCTCCTGTGGCTCTTCCCCAGGATAGTCTTCTTCCTGAAGGAAGAACTCTTTTCTCACTTTTGGAAGAGAGTCAGACTGAAAGCAGGTTTTAGATACTCCATTTCTGGAAACATTCCAGGTCATCCTGGACAGCACTCTGAGCTGAAGACATCCCTGCTGATTACAGGGAGGTTTGGACCTTTAATCCCTTCCATCCTAAACTAGTCTGTGATGCTGTGATTCTGAGCAGTGAGTAACTCATACTGTCTGAAGCCTTGAGATCTACCTTCCTGTGTTTATGAGCAGGGTGGGAATTTGACTGCTGTGCCACACGCTCCTTTTATACTTAATGCTCCACTCTCCTTTTTGACTTCTATTCACTCCATAACTCAGATTTGAGAACTTTGAAGTGAGACTTCACTCTTTTCCTGATGTTTTTCTCCTGGCTTCCCTGCAAAGGCTTTTTTCTTCCCTCATTGGGGAAGAAATCTACCTTATGGGGCAGATCACTGGTCGTGTTCAACGAAGATTTTACACAAGATGCTTTAAAAATCTGCCTACTTACTTGCTTTGAATCATAGAATCACAGAACTGTTTCAGTTGGAAGAGACCTTCAGAATCATTGAGTCCAAGCTTCATCAGGGAGGGACTGGATGTAGCTGCCAATGGTAGACTTGCGATACAGGAATGAGAAACGGTGGGAATACAAACCCAGGTCATTTCCATGTTTGCTTTTTCTTTTAGGATGTGATTACACTTCTAGGAGAAGCACTCAGAAACCTTCCCAAACCTTCAGAGGATCCCAGGAATATATGGCAGAGGCTGAAATGTCAGAAGATGTAAGGCCTGAAAGTAGTAAAGATAACTGAAGGGCATAAAGAACTGGGAGAGTCTTGTACTGAATGCCAATGATGGTGGCTATGACCTGCTCTGGCAGTGATGAATTGGGTGGTGGTGCAATGCTCTTGCAGGTGGAACCAGATATGCCCAACCTGCTGGTGTCTGGGATGTGAGTCAACTTCTTCATCCTTCCCAAATGCAAATATTGCAATTGAACCACACACTGTTGTCAAATTACAGAGGCCAGCACCTCCTGTTATTAATCTGGCAAGTAATAAGTATTGTTTTTTATGGAATGGCTTCTGGGATTTCAGAGCAGCTCACAGCTGCTTCCATCCATAAGGAAATGATTCCATTTTTCAGGCCAGGGAGGTGTAATTACTGGCTTTCAGCTCAATCTTTACCCACTGTCTTATGTCAAATTGAAAGTGAGAGCCCCAGGTGGAGGAGAAAAAGAAGGTTGCAAAGTAACTCTAGGAAGGAGTAAAATGAAATGGGGTATTTATAGACCTGGAATAATGAGACTGTAACAGAAATTAATCAGCAAGGCTGCAGATGCCAACAGGACACGAAATGATAATAAATTAATCATAGAACCTATATAGGACAGGTGTCTGGGGGTGGGGGAACAATATTTTAAAACATAGAATAAAACTGGAATAAGATGCTAAATAATACTTTTGACATGTTTTTTAATCTATGTTGGAATCAGTTGTAGTGGTCTGTGATTTTTCAAGATGGCAAATTGACTGTCTTTCAAAGAGTGGATCTTCACAGCCAAAAGCCAGTCTGGGCTGATCCCCAGCAGTGTGGGCAGCTGGCGGAGGAAGGGGATCCTGCCCCTCTGCTCTGCTGAGCCCCCACCTGCAGTGCTGGGGCCAGCTCTGGAGTCCTTAGCACAGCAAAGACTGGGACCTGTTGGAGCAGGGCCAGAGGAGGCCACAGCAATGATGGGAGGGCTGAAGGCCCTCTGCTGTGAGGCCAGGCTGAGAGAGTTGGGGTCATTCAGCCTGGAGAAGAGAAGGCTCCAGGGAGACCTTTTAGGATGTCAAGGAGCCAGAAGAAAGCTGGGGACAGACTTTTGAGCAGATGTCGCTGCTGGGACCAGTGCTGTTTAACATCTTTGTCAGTGACATGGACAGAGGAGTTGAGTGCACCCTCAGCAAGTTTGCAGATGACATCAAGCTGTGTGGCACAGTCAACTTGCTAGAGGGCAGGGATCCANTGGCAGAGGGGAGATTTAGACTGGATGTTAGGAGGAAGTTCTTTCCAGTGAGGGTGGTGAGGCACTGGAACAGGTTGCCCGGGGAGGTTGTGGCTGCTCCCTCCCTGGAGGTGTTCAAGGCCAGGTTGGACGAGGCCTTGAGTAACCTGTGCTAGTGGGAGGTGTCCCTGCCTATGGCAGGGGCTTGGAACTAGATGATCCTTGAGGTCTCCTTCCAACCTTACCATTCTATGATTCTCTGACTGCAGCGGTATTGGACTGGATGAGCTTTAAAGGTCCCTTCCTACCCGTTCTCTGATTCCTTGTCTGGGTGAAAGATTGGCATTCGGTACACATCCAGCTAAAATGGCTTTAAGCTGGGCATCTCAGTGGGTTAGACAGTGAAATCCTTTTCAGTGTAGCCTGAAAAGCTGAGTACTGCTCTGTGGCCACCAACACAGGCACCTTTCTGATGGCTGCTGACAGCGGGAGCTCATTGCGTCTCTCTCGTGGTGACCTTGTGGCTGCTGGACTTGTGCGAGTCACAGAGTTACTGGCTCTTATCAGTCTCCAGCTCCCTGACTTCTGCACATTTACATCTCTGAATGCAAAGGACATCTTGAAGGAATATCCCTGTCTCTCAACTCATCCTGCATTTTTCTTACAAAGAAATTGGATTAACTTTACTGTCACCTTTTCTTGTCCCATTTTGGGATGAGAACAGGGATTGTTGAAGTTGGTTTTGTATTTTGTACCCATGTAGTTTCTTTTGCATGTTTTCTATTATTTATAAAGAGTTCCTTGAGGGCTGTGTAGCCTCTTGTTTTCCCTTCCCACAAATTGATGGAAAGCCTGAAAGAAATGTTGTAGAGGGAGAGAGACCTACCAGTGTTAGTCAATATCTACCTTTTGGTGCTTGAAAACTGACCCTGAATGTTTTCACTGGGATTTGATCCTGAGGGGGTCAAGCCTCAAGTGAACACATTGCAGCCCTGTTCAAAGGGCAAACTGTTCAAAGCTGGTTGTCCTCACTGCTTCATCAGTTCTTTGTTCTGATTCTTGTATACAGGAGCTTTAATAGTCTGTGGAAAACATCTGCCTGAGCTTGGCTTTAAACTTGGAATTATCACTGCAGACTGTAAAGGTTGGACCAGACGATCCTTGGGGCCCCTTCCAACCTGGCATTCTGTGATTCTGTGTCTCTAATGAACAAACTGCTGCTTCTTTCTTGCCATTAATTGAAGAGCCTTCAAATTCTAGTGAGGTCACAGCTGGAGCCTGGGGTCCAGTTCTGGGTGCTGTCATTTGAGAGAGACAGGCAACCACTGGAAAGAGTCCAGTGGAAGCTGCAAAAATACTGAGGGGCCTGGAGCATCTCTGTGAGGAACAAAGGCTGAGAGACCTGGGGCTGCAGAGCCTGCAGAGGAGCAGCGCCAGAGGGGATCTGATCAATGCTCAGCAAGAGCTAAAAGGTGGGAGGGCAAGAGGATGGGACCAGTGAAAGGACAAGGGACAATAGGCACAAACTGGAACCCAGGAGATTCCATCTGAACAGGAGAAAATTCTTCAGTATGAGGGTGCTGGAACCCTGGAGCAGGCTGCCCAGAGAGGTTATGGAGTCTCCTCTAGAGAGTTTCCAACCCAGCTGGCCATTGTGATCCTTGGGAAGGTGCTGTGGGTGACCCTGCTTGAGCTGAGGTTTTGGACTGGATGATCTCCAGAGGACACTTCCAACTCCTACCAGTCTGATTCTGTGAAATGTTCCAGTCTCACAGCTGTCTTTTTGATGCTCCACCTCTGTTCCCTGATTGCTTTGACCTGCACTCTCAATCCTCTTGAAGTCTCCACCAAGCCACCTGACATGAGGCAAAGGACACCTGTTGTTCTATGTAAAGTCTCATTAGGGCTGTCAGACACAGGAGGGCCGATCAGCAGTGGAATCCTCTGGAACTGTCATTTTGTTGTTATCAGTGAACACAGCTCTCAGCCTTTACAAAAACCACAGTGAGTGAGTCCTGGGATTTTAAATAGAATCATAGGATGCATTGGTTTGGAGGGGGCCTTTAGAGGTCATCCAGTCCAACCCTTGTGCAGTCAGCAGGGACATCTGCAACTAGAGCAGGTTGTTCAGCGCCACAACCAACCTGACCTGGAATGGTTCCAGGGATAGGGCATGTCTCACTTCTCTGGGCAACCTGGGTCAAGCTTTCACCACCCTCAGTGTCAGACATTTCTCCCTTCTCTCCAGTGTGAATCTCCCTCTGAGGTCAAACTATCACCCCTTGTCCTGTCACAACAGGCCCTGCTCAAAAGTCTGTCCCCAGCTTTCTGAAACAGGGATTGATTCGAAGTAGAAGAAGACATTTTGATAGTTGTGCTTTCAGTAGGGAGCTGCTTTCTAGGCACACTGAAGTATTTCTGTGCAACTCTTGTTGCAAACTCCTCTCAAGCCTTTATATAAATCCATTGAACTCTGAGCTGTTTGGGTTTGACATCAGACAATATTTGTCTGTAAATCACTTCTCACACTCAGTGGCTGTGCAGTTTGTGTTTGTTTGCATAAATGTTACAAAGACAGTTCCAATCACTGCTCTGAAAAATCAAAGCACATTTTGCTGCTGTCTGTTACGTGTTTTCCTGCTGCTCACCACAGCTCTTTTGCTTTTGTATGCAGAATGATAAAAAAAAAAACACTCTGAAATCTGAGTCTTCTGCTTTCTTGTAACCACTCTTAGGGATGTACAATGGGACAAAATATCTGTGTGTCTAAATAATGGATTTTATCATCCTGCAGTGTTTGAGTCTGGAGACCCAAAAATTCTGATGTGGAGGATCATAGAATCACGGAATGCTGGAGGGTGGAAGGAACCTTCAGAGAACATCAAGTCCAACCCCCCTGCTAAAGCAGCAGCACCCCTAGCAGCTTGCTCAGGATCACAATGTCCAGGTGGGTTTGGAATCTCTCTAGACTCCACAACCTCTCTGGGCAGCCTGCTCCAGGGTCCCAGCACCCTCACACTGAAGAATTTTCTCCTCCTGTTCAGATGGAACCTCCTAGATTTCAATTTGTGCACCACTGAGAAGAGTCTGGTCCTGTCCTCTTGCCCCTTATCCTTTAGCTCTTACTAAGCATTGAGAAGATCCCCTCCCAGGCCACTCTTCCCCAGGCTCATCAGTCTCAGGTCTCTCAACCTTTCCTATCAGACAGATGTTCCAGTCTATCATCCTCATAGTCTCTGTTGGACATTGTCTACTGTATCCCTGTCCCTCTTGAACTGTGGAGCCCGGTAGGATGTAGAGATAAAAAAGGTAGATCATTTCTCTTCCTATTCACCCTCACAGGGGTGTCCCCACTACACCTTCCTCAGCAGCAGCTTTTTCTTCTGATCCAAAGAAATGCTCTAAAACTCTGATCAAGAAATATTTATTCATCTGCTGCCTTGTTTGTGCTCGCTGGGGCATGAAAGGAGCGAGGTGGATCAAGGGTGATTCATATGGTAAGCAGCAGGAGGATTGGAACAAATCAATCTGCCTCTTCAAGTGCTTTGGAGCTTGTGCTTTGCTAGCTTTCGTGCTATAGATGGTTGCAATATTTAATCTTCTGAATGATTGGTGCTGCAGTAGAGTTTAGTGCTCTGAACCTTGGGCAGGAACAGAAGAGTTTTAGGTGGATGCATAATTTTGTTCAGGTGTCTGTTGATAACCCATTCCATGATGTTGTGCTTCATAACTGACCCTTTGGAGAAAACCCTGTTCCTCTAATTGTCATTAAAATCGGGTTCCTGTGGACAGCAGCAGTGTCATTTCCACCTTCATTTGCCCTCAATTTCTCAGTAAATAAACCAAACCTTCCAGGTTCAGTCATTCCATAGTCCTGGTTCTAACCCTCTGTTGGCCCATGGGACTTTGTGTCCTAGAGGAGAAACAAACTCCCATCTTATTCACAGTAGGCTTCTAGTACTGTGGGAATGAAGTTCTAGTGTGACCAACTTGCCCGAATCTGAACTTGGAGCAAAGATAACCAAATTGGATACCAGCTTCCAGTCCCTTGTGAGATCATGGAATTGCAGAATTGCTTAGGCAGAAAGAGTTTCGAAGTCACTGAGTCCAACCATTAATCCAGCATTGCCAAGACTCCTGTTAAACCATGTTCCTCAGCACTACATCTCCACAGCTTTGGAACCCCTCCAGGGAAGGGAATTTCACCATTGCCCTGGGCAGCCTGGGCCAGGCCTTGACAACCCTCAAGGGGAAGAAGTTGTTCTTCATGTCCAACCTAAACCTCCCCTGGGGCAATTTGATGCCATTTCCATTTCTCCTGCTGCTTGTTCCTTAGGAGAAGAGACCAACTCCTACCTGGCTCCAGCCTCCTTTGAGGGGGTTGTAGAGAGACAGAAAATCTCCCCCTGTCTCCTCTTCTCCAGGCTGAACAACTCCAGTTCCCTCAGCTGCTCCTCACCAAACCTGTTCTCCTAGAGGCTTCACCAGCCTCATTGCCCTTCTCTGGACCTGCTTCAGCCCCTCAATGTCCTTGGAGCGAGGGGCCCAGAACTGAACCCAGGATTTGAGGTGCAACCTCACCAGTGCACAGTCTTGGGGGGCAATCCCTGCCCTGGTCCTGCTGGCCACACTGTTGCTTATTTGTCATGGATGTGGAGGTTGGAAGGAACATCTGGAGGTCATCATGTCCAACCTCCTGCTGAAGCAGTCTCCTATAGCCAGATGGAACCTGGTCACAAGATTCGTAGAATCACAGAATCATTTCATGTGGAAATGACCTTTTAGATCATCAGATCTAACCATACTGGTCCCACTGGTCCAGTAGTCCTTAAATCAAACAGAGCTCTTTCCTCTGAAGATCTACTAAAACCTGAAATGCTTCAGTCCCCTCAGGGCCATGTCCTCTTCATCAGTCCACCTGCAGTCAGGGTTTTGCTGTGTGACAAGAGTCACTTTATTACTGTTTTATTTTACCAAAGCCAGCTTGATCAGCTTCCAAGAAGAGGAGCTGGATCCGTTTATTCACTTTGGGAGCTTGACAAAAATTGGAAGCTGGTGGCACTGAGGACAAGGTTTTGCTGGAAGCTATCATGTTCTCCTGCAAAATTGTTAGCTGACACAGCGCCCAGATTCCTCAGCACTAAAAACCTGAATTGTAGCTTTCAGTGCTGTTATTCCAAGTCATCCATAACAGCTTCTAGCAAGAGCTGGTGTGCTTCCAGATCTGGGTTTTTAAAGCCTTTGGAATACACTCACATTCTTCACCTTGTAATTATATTACCCTTCAGGATGATTTTCAGAGAATGGCTTTTTAGCATCTCCATGCTTAAGAGCCAGCCTAGACACTACCTGCAAAATCTCCCTGCTTGCCATGGAGATGGGATTCTAAATGCCACTGTGTCTGAAAAATGGCCTGCAATTTTGTGAAGACATCTATTAATGGTAGGAGTACTACATCTGCCTTGGATTTGTGCAGCCAGCTTACTCCCTTTTGCCTCCACAACAGGTTCTCGTGATCTTACCCTGCACTGTGTAGCATGAGGGAAGGTTGGGAGATGGATCCTTAAGATTAGAGAAGACTTTGAAGATCTTTGAGTCCAACCGTGAACCCAGCACTGCCAGGTCACCACTAAACCATGTCCCTCAGCACTACATCTCCATGGCCTTGAAACTTCTGCAGGGACAGGGACTCCATCACTGCTCTAGGCAGCCTAGGCCAGGCCTTGACAACTTTTTTTGGGAATAGTGTTCCTTGTGTTGAATCTCAGCGTCCCTTGGGGCAGCTGGAGGCTTTCTCCAATCACTTGTTGCTTGGGAGAAAAGCCCAATCCCTGCCTGGCTCCAACCTCCTTTCAGAGTTGTAGAAAGCCAGCAGGTCTTCCCTACACCTCCTTTTCTCCAGGCTGAACAACCCCAGTTCCCTCAGCTGCTGCTAACAAGTCCTCCTGACCTTCTGTCCTTGTGCCCCAGCTCCTCCTCCTTGTTCACTAGATACTTCTCCAGACCCTTCTCATTTTCCAGACCCTTCACTAGCTTTGTTGCTCTTCTTTGGATACACGAACTTGTCAGTAAGTTGTCACATCCCCTCTCTTTGCAATCACCTGTAGAACTGATCAGGATCCCTTGAAAAAACCAAACATTTTCCAATATCTGCCCATGGCCATTCACTGCTTATTTATTCATGTCTTTATTTTGTAATAAAATAATACTGTTTGTTCTCACATAGACGAGTGTGTATGAGCCATAAATCCCTCTGCAAAATATTATCTGGAGCCTGTTCACAGAATCCTCTAGAATGTTCTGTGCAAATTAATCTTTCTTTTTTTTTTTTTTTAAGTTGATAGCACTTTCAGAACATTTACATCCTTTATCTTGACATTTTTAAACAGAACATTGTTGCCGTTGTTGTTGTTTTGCCTACAGAAGTAAAGTTTACAGCATCATCACAGTATTATAGCTTGTTTAAAAATACATCACAGCATGAATGGTTAATTGCAGGCAAGCTCTATAGGTCAGCAGGGATTCTGGTTTGGGGTTTTTGCTTGTTCTCTACTTTTCCAGACAACAACATAGATGAGGAGCACACCCACCACTCTGTTAGGAAATATTACTGCTAATAGGCTGAATCACAGGAGATCTGCCCTGCTTTCCCTGACATCTACTACAGGCTATGAAAAGAGAAACACACCAGGGCAGAGCAGGGTTAAAAATCATTGCAAATCCTGTTCACAAAGTGTGGTTGGGGCTTTGTCTTTCTCTTGGGAAACTGCATGTCCTTAATCCCCTTGTGGCTGGAATGCTGCTAGCACTTCCCCCACTGAACTCTGTCTGAAGGAAATAGAATTGTAGAATGGCATAGATTGGAAGGGACCTTAGAGATCATCTTCTCCAACCCCCCCTGCCATAGGCAGGGACACCTCTCAAATAGACTTGGTTGCTCAAGGCCTTGAACACCTCCATGGAGGGGGCATCCACAGTCACTAGGCAACCTGTTTCAGAGTCTCACCAGCCTTGTACTGAAGAACTTCTTGCTAAGATCCAGTCTAACCCTGCTCTCCCTTAGGTTAAAACCATTCCCCTTGTCCTATCACTAAACACCCTTATGAAAAGTCCCTCTGCAGCATTCCCGCAGAATCCCATCAGGAATCGGAAGGCAGCTCTAAGGTCCCACCAAAGTCTTCACTTCTCCAGGCTGAACAACCCCAGCTCCCTCACCCTATCCTCACATCAGAGGTGCTTCAGCCCTTGGATCATCTCTGTGGCCCTTCTCTGCACTCCAACAGATACTGACTTGCCACCTACTTACACATTTAGGCCTCAGTCCTGCATGCTCTCTGCATGGAGCTGTTGCTAAAGAAATGAAGAGTTCTTCAGCTGCTCTTTCAGGACCTGGCTGCTACTGAGGGAATCTAGGGATCTGATTTAAAAAAAACTCCACTGGATTTCAAAAACTTCAGCCAGATGACTAGCTTGGTGCAAGACAACACAACTGCTTGGGTTTTCATCACCCTTTGGACCTCCAGCATGGGGTGGGAAGGGACCTCTGGAGATCATCTGGTTCAACCTCCACTGCTACAGCAGAGGCACTCACTACAGCATGCCCAGGATCACAATCTCCAGTGGGACTGGAAGGTCTCCAGAGAAGGAAACTCCACAACTTCTCTGGGCAGCCTGCTCCAGGGCTCCAGCACCCTCACACCAAGGTTTCCCCTCATGTTCAGATGGAGCCTCCAGTTTGTGTCCAATGCCTCTTGTCCTGTCCCTGGGCACTACTGAGAAGATTCTGGCCCCATCTTCTTGTCCCCCACCCTTTAGCTCGTGCTGAGCACTGATCAGATCTCCGCTCAGGCTGCTCTTCTCCAGGCTCAGCAGCCCCAGGGCTCTCAGCCTTTCCTCCTCGCAAAGATGCTCCAGGCCCCGCAGCATCTTGGCAGCCTCCACTGGACTCTTTCCAGTAGTTCCCTGTCTCTCCTCTGTTGTTTTTTTCTTGCATTAACCAAAATCTGTCCTTTTCTTTTTCCTTCCCTGACCCAGTGGCTTTTTGAACAATCACAGCTTTAAATTCCCTCTTTCAGTAACACAACAGAGATTGCGCCAGGTTTACTTTGCACAAATGAGACTAAATACAGAAATATATTTATATATGTCTAATAAAGCTGTAGGAAATTCTCCAAACTGCTAACAACTCTTAGAAATGAGATAAAACAAGAGGAGATTTGCTTGGAAATATCATAGTTGCTGTTCTCTTAGCATTTTCAGGTAACTGAAGAGCATTTCATGGTGGCTGCTGTTGTTTGGGTTTTTTTTATGAAACAAGTCCAGATGTGTTTTGAAAAATGCTCTTTTCGTGATCTTTCTGATACTCCTCTTGTGCTCTCTGCAGTTTTTTACTTCTCAGTTTCCACTTGTGAAAGCAGTAGGTGAGGAGGGATGTCATTATCAAAGAGAAAATAATAACCAGCACTATTACCAGGGCGATAGTAGAGGAGAGGGACCCCTCCAGCTGCTGCGTTTCAGCGTCTCTCGTCATGTTCAGTTTAGCAAAGTTCTCATAGTCTGTTGAGGCCAGAAGTGCAGGTACAGGGAGTTCCTCCAACTTGGGCCTCATTGGGATTCAGTAGCTGTTGTCACTCAGAATTGCTGAAGAAGGAAGAGCTGCGACTCCCTCGTCACCTGTGTCATTCATGAGAGAGTGTTCTCCTCAGCTTCTCCAGGCACAGGTGACGCTCAGAAGCTTTGCTGGGTTATGAAGCTAGGGAGTGTAGGAGGAACCCTGTGTCTCACTACAATGACAGCACAGCTTATTGATATCCAAAGGTGGAAAGTCAGAAGGTGTGTGTGCTGTGGCTGGGGGAGGCTGCTTAGCTGCCTGCCAGTTTGGGAATCTTTGTTTTCTTGAAGAGATAATTGAAGAAAATCAAATCAATTTTCCAGTAACACGTTGGTGGCAGGGCTTATCCTCAGGCTTCAAAGCAAAAGCAGCACTGCAATGAGTTTAATTTATAGCTTAGGAATTAGTTCAGCCAGAAGTTTTGGGGGTTTTCTGCCCCCAAGTATTCCCAAAGGAGAAGGAAATCAAAAGCATGTTCTTGTACTGAGGGACAGGATTGGTTTTGCTAACATCACAGGCATTGAAAAAATCAGCTACAAAGCAGGAACTCTCCTGTTATTAGCCAGGGGGGGTTATTCTTCCCTCTTCTTTGATATCTGCTCTCAGATTCAGCTTCTCTGGAGAGGATTTTGGTCCTCTTTATGTTGGAGTTTAGGAGATGTCCTCACTGATTGAAAATCTGGAAATTGGCAAATGACCTGGGTGAGAAACAACACAGGATTATTTAAGAGGTTAGCTCCCCTCCAGGCAGCCAGCTGTAATCTAAGATTGAAAACCCTTACTCTTTCATAATTCTGATGGAATTTCAAATAAGTCGCTTGGCTTTGATACACAGCAAATCCTGTCTTCTGCAGGGACAGGCTGAGAGAGTTGAGGTTGTTCAGCCTGGAGAAGAGAAGGTTCCAGGGAGACCTTAGAGCAGCCTTCCAGTACCTGAAGGGGGCTACAGGAGAGCTGGGGAGGGACTTGCTATGAGAACTTGTAGTGACAGGATGAGAGGCAATGGCTTTGAGCTGGAAGATTAGGAAGACTGGAGATTAGGAAGAAATTCTTTACAGTGAGGGTGGGGAGACACTGCAACAGGTTGCCCAGGGTGGTTGTGGATGTGCCCTACTTCGAGGTGTCGAAAGGCCAAGCTGGATGAGGCCTTGAGCAACCTGCTCTAGTGAGAGGTGTCCCTGCCTATGGCAGGGAGTTTGAACTGCCTGATCTTTAAGGTCACTTCCAACCCAAACCATTCTGTGATTCTATGATTCTGCAATTCTAAATTTACTCATCTGAGCAGTTTTGAAGTTAAGAGCTGGTCTGGAGAAGGTGGAGAAGGGGTCAGATAGATCTGACCCCAAGATATTTCACTCTGAGGAGCTCCAAGCCCTTTCAGAGCTATTTATTTCCAATAACAGATTGTTCTAAACCCCATCCACCCTACTTCCAAATGCTTGGAGGCCAGAATTAGGATTCAGAGAACTTGCAGTGTAACTGTTTGGAGATGCTCCACTTGATGGGGTACAATCATAACCCATCCTCTTCCTAGGAATCTGTGGTTCATCCCACTCAGGCTATCAGAGAACCAAGGGTCCCTCTTGCTAATTAGCAGCACGTTCTTGGTGGTAATAAAGGTTGTTTACTATAGATTAGCATTCTGTTGATGTTGAGAGATGTAAATGAGCAGTGCTTGCCAGCTTGGAACAGTATGTTCAGATGGTCAAAAATAAATGTGGGTTTTAAAGAAAGTTTAAAAAGCAGATTTTAGTGTGCTTCAGGACAAAACAAAGAGTTGTTTGTAAAGCTGGCTGAAAATTCCTTTCACCCAAGGTGGGAAGTGCAGCACACCATGTCTTTGATGGATACCTGTGTGTTGCACTGCTGGCAAGTTGTAGAGCGGGAGGTTATCATAGAAATCCAGAACCATAGAATGGTTTGGGTTGGAAGGGATCTTAAAGATCATTTAGTTCAACCCCCCTACCATGGGCAGGGACACCTTCCACTAGACCAAGTTGCTCATCCAGTCAGGCCTTTCAGCACTTCCAAGTAGGGGACATTCCTAACCTCCCAGGGCAACCTGTTCCAGTGTGTCCCCAACCTCACTGTAAAGAATTTCTTCCTACTATCCAGCCTAAATCTCTTCTAGCTCAAAGCCACTGCCCCTCATCCTATCATTACAAGCCCTTGTAAAAAGCTCCCCCCTCCCTGATCTTCTGTAGCCCCATCCAGGTACTGAAATGCTGCTCTAAGGTCTCCCCAGAGCCTTCTCCAGGATGAATAGCCCTAACTCGTGCAGCCTGTCCCCATAGAGGAGGTCCTCCAGCCTTCTGATCATCTTTGTGGTCTCCTCTGGATCCGCTCCAGCAGCTCCATGTCCTTCCTGCTGGGGGCCCCATAACTGGAGGCAGTGCTGCAGGTGGAGTCTCAGCAGAGCAGAGCAGAGCAGAGGGGCAGAATCCCCTCCCTGTCCTGCTGCACTTACTGCTTTTGATGCAGCCCAGCACATGGCTGCCTTCTGGGCTGCCAACCACCACTGCCAGCTCATGGCGAGTTTTTTATCAACTGACACCCCCAAGTCCTTCTTCTCCAGACTGTTCTTGAGCCAATAGGATGACAAAAAGGTATTTCTGTGCAGCCTGGTCTGTATTCAACACCTTTCTTAAGCAGCCAAAGGAAAGAAACTGCAATAAAATAGCTTTAAAACCTGAGAAATACCTTTCTGATTTATGGCATAGCACATGAAGTCCATGAGGATGGAATGTCTGAGCACTAGTGAAAATCAGATCTTGTCATACTTGCCTGAACCTGCCTCTGGTCTCATCTGTATCCACAGCTATCAGATTCCTGTGGGGAACAGCAAAGAAAGCAAACCATTAGCAGCTGGGACTGTCTGGTACTGCTCCAAAAAGGTGAGTGGATGTTGTTTGTGATTCCATTTCACTGTCAGTTCAGGAGTGCTTTAAAAAAGCTTCAGTCTGCAAAGTACTACTGTGCTGCAGCTGCATTTTGGGAGAAGGAAGCTGCTTTTATGGATAAATCCCTGCCCTTCGAAACAACTTCTCAGGATGTGGTGCTGAGGGATGTGGTCTAGTGCTGACCTGGCAGTGCTTGGTTAATGGCTGGATTTGATGATCTTAGAGGTCTTTTGCAACCTTAATGATTCTATGATTCTTCTTCATGGCTCTGCTGCAGGCTCTTGAGTGACTGTAACCAAACCACTCAGTGTTTGTGGGTAATACACCAATGCTGTCACCACCTTTTAGGCTGTCTTGCTTTTAAGCTTCTTGAGGGCAAGCCTTAAGAAGGTGATACAGCAAATTCTGTGGAAACCATTTCCAGATATAGTAAGGAGAAAAAGGTAGTAGAATGTAGTTGGTATGGACGTATGACAGGGAAACTACTTTGACCAACCTGGTGGCCTTCTACAATGACATGAGTAGCCCAATGGATGAATTAGAACAGTGGATGTTGTTTATCTTGACTTTGGAGAGGTCCTGGTGGACACCAAGCTCAAGATGAGACAGAGTTGTCCTCTTGTGAAGTCCATTGGCATTCTTGCCTGCATTAGGGTGTTGTCAGCAGGCTGAGGGAAGCAAACATCTAGTGAGTATCTAGTATCAGGTGTTAGAATGAGACATAATGGCCTGAAATTGTGTCAGGGGAGGTTTAGGTTGGAGATTAGGAACAATTTCTTTCTTGCAAGAGTGGTCAGGCATTGGAACAGGCTGCCCAGGGAGGGGGTGGAGTCACCATCCCTGGAGATGTTCCAGAAATGTGTGGCCCTGGCACTTTGGGATATGGTTTAATGGCCATGATGGGGTTGGGTTGAAGGGTGGACTCAATGATCCTGGTGTCTTTTCCAACCCAAACAATTCTATGACTCTGTGATTATTCCCCTCTACTCAGCACTTGTGAGACAACAGTAGAAGTAGAGTTCAGTATCTTGGCATTGGCTTGTGTGGCAACGTCCTGCTGAGACTGCAGTTGGTGAGAAGAGGTGGCCCTCTAGATCTGGAGAAGAGTATCTGTGTTACCTGTCATCATTGAGCACACTCACACAAAACAGGCTCCACCTATTGAAGTTTCAATGTCAACTCATTCTCCTGAGGGAACTTTCAATTAAAAAACCCCAAGTGTTCCTCATTGTCTCGTCTCTAATTTAATTCAGCAACAGAGAATCGAACATTCTTACGTTGTTTTGTTGTTCCTGTGTGAGTCAGGAGCCTTCAGTATGTTTTGTCTGAACATGCCAAGTGGTCTGTCAGGACTGGGCACATTTAATTCAGCAGCTCTCCTATGAGGACAGGCTGAGAGTTGGGGCTCTTCAGCCTGGAGAAGAGAAGGCTTCGAGGAGACCTTATAGTAGCCTTCCAATATCTGAAGGGGGCCTACAGGAAGGCTGGGGAGGTACTATTGACAAGGTCTTGCAATGACAGGACAAGGGGCAATGGCTTTAAACTGGCAGAGGGAAGATTTAGACTAGATGTTAGGAGGAAGTTCTTTCCAGTGAGGATGGTGAGGCACTGGAACAGGTTGCCCAGGGAGGTTGTGGCTGCTCCCTCCCTGGAGGTGTTCAAGGCCAGGTTGGACGAGGCCTTGAGTAACCTGTGCTAGTGGGAGGTGTCCCTGCCTATGGCAGGGGATTGGGACTAGATGATCCTTGAGGTCCCTTCCAACCTTACCATTCTATGATTCTATGAATTCACACTAACACTGAATAAAATGTATTAGGGAAGGTTCAGATAGTTACAAAAATAATCTGAGTGACCCTTCTTGGTCTGCAAATGATGTGATTTGTTGGGAGAAACGTTTCAAGGAAGGAATTAATATCTGGAAGCTGGAAATAGTGATGGTTTATTTTGATACTTAGGAGAAGCTGTTGATGTGGTACATTCCCTTGCCTAGAGATGGACTTCTGCTGCCATGGCTCCTGGTTTTACGTCTTTCTATTTTAACAAGCTAATGTTTGAAGTACAGATTGAGGAGGACAAAACATGTGTCTTGCTTTGGAATATCCTTAGGACAGGCATTAGCCTTTCATGATCTTCCCCTTTTCTTCTTCAGGCTTGACCTCTGCACCTCTGAGTACTCCAACAAAGTTGAGACAAATATCATTTTGAGGCTTTGTGTAGTTTTGGGGGGTGGAAAGTATAAGCAGGTTGGATATAATTTCTGTGAGGGGAATGAAGGAAATTATAGTAACAAAAAAAACAGTGTCTCAAGTATTAATTCAGGTTATTGGCATCTGTCAAATACTGAATTACTGAAAAGAGATAAGAATGTTAATCAACAGTTTGGTTTTGTTTTTTTTTTTATTTAACTGAGACTCCTCTTTTTATAAGGGCAGACCCTGCCTCTCTTTACAAGTGATGTAGTGACAATGATATTCATAAAATGGTTTGGGCTGGAAGAGATCTTAAAGATCATCTAGTTCTAACCCCCCTGCCACAGGCAGGGACACCTTCCACTAGATCAGGTTGGTTAAGGCCCCATGCAGCCTGGTCTTGAACACTTCCAGGGAGGGGGCATCCCCCACCTCCCTGGGCAACCTGTTCCCGTGTCTCATCATCCCCACTTCATGGGAAGAATGAAGGCCAGAAATGATGGTTGAGCTGCTGCAGGTTCAGTGTGTTAAAGGGAAACTGATTGTGCAGAGCTGACCCTTGGGCTGACTCAAACTTCCTTTGACTTCCCGATGATATCAGTCAAGTCAGAATGCCTGGTAAGGACACACAAACCAGCAGCAAGAGATAAAAATGTGTGACACTGCTCTGCAAGGAGCACAAAACCATCTTTCCAAAGGGAAGATGACAGACCTGAAACTATAAGCCTGCTCCTTGTGAATTAATATAAAAAATCTCTTTGATTTCAGTAGAAGGAGACTTTTTTTTTTGTCCTGTTCTTGTGTGTGTGTCATGCATTCATCCATCCCCAAGTTGCATTTTCAAGTGTTGAATTACTTCCATTGTTTATATCATCTTAAATGGATATTGGCTTTTTAATACAGTTTCAGGCTTGCTTGCTTGCTTTCTGCCTTCAGCTTGCTTGTAATTTCCCTGCTGCCTTTCAAATTGTCTCTTCCATTTTTCTGGCATTAGGGAGGAATGTGCCTCTTTCTCCACATTTGCATCTTTTTGATGTAAAAACATTTGTAGGAAATGCATCCCTAGCCTTGTAAACCTGCTATGTAAATGAGCCTTTCCTCCTCCTCCTCCTCTCGAGCCAGTGTGGCAAGACATCTACTGATACACTCCTGCATAAAACTGCTATGAAAGCCAGGATGGGAGGCAGAGAGAAGCAAAGCAGGGACAAGGAGGAGGAAGGGAAAGGAGGAAGGAATGGGAGAAGGAGAGAAGGCAAGGAGGGCTTTAAAAAGCATGCAGTGAGGGGTTTGAGCCTTGCTATTCATTTTTCACTGTGTCTTAGAATCATAGGATCATAGAATTGTTTTGGTTGAAAAGGATGCTAAGATTAAGTCCAACCTTCAACCCAACACCACCATGGCCATTAAACCTTGTCCCAAAGTGCCATGGCCACACATTTCTGGAACATCTCCAGGGATGGTGACTCCACCACCTCCCTGGGCAGCCTGTTCCAATGCCTGACCACTCTTGCAAGAAAGAAATTGTTCCTAATCTCCAACCTAAATCTCCCCTGGCACAATTTCAGGCCATTTCCTCTCCTATCACTTGATACTAGGGAGAAGAGACCAACTCCCACCTCACTGCAACCTTTCAGGGAGTTGCAGAGAGCAATGAGGTCTTCTCTAAACCGATGTGGAAGAACGAAGGGCCAGGTTTTAGTGAGTGTTTTAAATCTGCACAGAATCCCACCCTTGCCCTTTTGACAACCTGTGTACATAGTGGTACTCATCTGGTTTTTTTCCTTTGCCTGCTTAAAATCCTTTTGGATATCTTAATGTTTCAAGTCTAAAGTGGTGATCAGCTTCCAGCTGAGAACCAGCTGGGCTTCCTCTTCCCGGTAGGTTCTATGTGCTGCAGGGTATGGGCTTAAACAATAAACACCAGGTTGTTTGTGGTGTCGCTGGGTTTGGAGCTGTTGCACACCACTGATTTATCTCAGAAGTTCAAAAATCAAACAGCCCCTTTTTATGGCTTTGTCTTTCAGACTGTTTATGTCAAAATAAAAGGAAAAAAAAGATTTAATTTTCACACATAGTCACCCTTAGAAGCTTAGTTTGCATAAACCCCTTGTAATTACATCCAGGGATAGAACTGGCAACTTAATAAGCAAGTCAATTCATCTTTTAATTAAGTGCATAAAATCCTAACCCTAGCCTCCAACTGTTTTTATCCTAGTGAGCAAGAAAGCTCTGCTTTTAGAAGTTCTGTCTTCACTATATTTGAGGTTTGCTCCTACCTGATGCAAGAGGAGAAAAAAGGCTGGAAGCTCTAACTAGTTCCAGCACTGCTCAGATCCCTAAAGCCAACAGAAAACTCAGTCTTGCTCCTATGAAAGGATCAAGATCTAATGGGATCCTGATTCTTCTGAAAGCTGCAGAAGGCTTGGATAGCTTTGAGGGATAGTCTGTGCAGGACAAAGGCAAATTATTTTGGAGCAGAACCTGCTATCATCTTACCCCTGCACTGAGGGATGCTGAGCAAAACAGGTTCTGTTGACTCAGGTGGAAGTTGGAGGCAGTGGGATGTGTTCCTGAAGAACTCGAGTGGGCAGTTGTCTGTGCTTAACACACTGTTTTCCTGGGCATTGAGCTTATAGAGAACACATGGAGCTAATTCTCATTTTTAAGGTTGAAATTACTTAATTTTAATTAAGTAATCTCTGAAATACAGAGTGATTGAAGCAGTAGACCAAATGTGTTCTACATTTAGACTCTCTCTGAAATGGATTTTCCATCCCACTGATTTTATTCATCCCACTTATCTCACTGAAATTACTGATGTTTTTCCCCACTGATATTCATCCCACAGATTATTTATCCCACTGAAGTTATGACTTCTCACGATTGTATAGAGTCAGAGTCAGAGTCACAGAATTATCTGTCTTGGAAAAGACCCCTAAGATCACCCAGTCCAACCATNCCGATGATATCAGTCAAGTCAGAATGCCTGGTAAGGACACACAAACCAGCAGCAAGAGATAAAAATGTGTGACACTGCTCTGCAAGGAGCACAAAACCATCTTTCCAAAGGGAAGATGACAGACCTGAAACTATAAGCCTGCTCCTTGTGAATTAATATAAAAAATCTCTTTGATTTCAGTAGAAGGAGACTTTTTTTTTTGTCCTGTTCTTGTGTGTGTGTCATGCATTCATCCATCCCCAAGTTGCATTTTCAAGTGTTGAATTACTTCCATTGTTTATATCATCTTAAATGGATATTGGCTTTTTAATACAGTTTCAGGCTTGCTTGCTTGCTTTCTGCCTTCAGCTTGCTTGTAATTTCCCTGCTGCCTTTCAAATTGTCTCTTCCATTTTTCTGGCATTAGGGAGGAATGTGCCTCTTTCTCCACATTTGCATCTTTTTGATGTAAAAACATTTGTAGGAAATGCATCCCTAGCCTTGTAAACCTGCTATGTAAATGAGCCTTTCCTCCTCCTCCTCCCCTCGAGCCAGTGTGGCAAGACATCTACTGATACACTCCTGCATAAAACTGCTATGAAAGCCAGGATGGGAGGCAGAGAGAAGCAAAGCAGGGACAAGGAGGAGGAAGGGAAAGGAGGAAGGAATGGGAGAAGGAGAGAAGGCAAGGAGGGCTTTAAAAAGCATGCAGTGAGGGGTTTGAGCCTTGCTATTCATTTTTCACTGTGNCAGCACTGCTCAGATCCCTAAAGCCAACAGAAAACTCAGTCTTGCTCCTATGAAAGGATCAAGATCTAATGGGATCCTGATTCTTCTGAAAGCTGCAGAAGGCTTGGATAGCTTTGAGGGATAGTCTGTGCAGGACAAAGGCAAATTATTTTGGAGCAGAACCTGCTATCATCTTACCCCTGCACTGAGGGATGCTGAGCAAAACAGGTTCTGTTGACTCAGGTGGAAGTTGGAGGCAGTGGGATGTGTTCCTGAAGAACTCGAGTGGGCAGTTGTCTGTGCTTAACACACTGTTTTCCTGGGCATTGAGCTTATAGAGAACACATGGAGCTAATTCTCATTTTTAAGGTTGAAATTACTTAATTTTAATTAAGTAATCTCTGAAATACAGAGTGATTGAAGCAGTAGACCAAATGTGTTCTACATTTAGACTCTCTCTGAAATGGATTTTCCATCCCACTGATTTTATTCATCCCACTTATCTCACTGAAATTACTGATGTTTTTCCCCACTGATATTCATCCCACAGATTATTTATCCCACTGAAGTTATGACTTCTCACGATTGTATAGAGTCAGAGTCAGAGTCACAGAATTATCTGTCTTGGAAAAGACCCCTAAGATCACCCAGTCCAACCATTCTCTAACTCTACCAGGACTGGTGCTAAACCATGTCCATCAGTACCATCTCTGCCTCTCTGAAACACCTCCAAGGATGGATGTTAAAGCACCATCCTGGGCAGCCTATTCCAGTCTTTGAGAACCCTTTCAGTGAAAAAGTTTCTTCTAATGTCCAACCTAAACCTCTCCTGGGGCAACTTGAGGCTGTTTCCTCTTGTCCTATCACTTGCTACTTGGGAGAAGAGACCAATTCTGACCTGGCTCCAGCCTTCTTTCAGGGAGCTGCAGAGAGCCAGAAGGTCTCCCTTCAGCCTCCTTTTCTCCAGGCTGAACCCTCAGCTCCCTCAGCTGCTCCTCATCAGCCCTGTTTTCCAGACTCTTCACCAGCTTCAGTGCCCTTCTCTAGACATACTCCAGCCCTCCATGTTCTTCTTTGAGTGAGGAGCTCAAAACTGAAGCCAGTATTTGAGTACATGGAGTGTGTTTTAGTTTAGTATAACTAAATAGTAATTCAGTGTAAGTGTGATGTAATAGAGAGCAGCAGCTTTTTAGGTGTGATTACAGCCTTCTTGTTACTGCGTGAGTGGGCAAATACTCTCTCTTGACTGTACAAAGTCCAAATCCTGGTGGAAGTTGCTGGTTCATAAATTCATAGAATGGTTTGTGTTGAAAGTGACCTTGGAGCTCATCTAATTCTGACCCCCCTGGCCTTGGCAGGGACACCTTCACCAGACCAGGTTGCTCAAGGCCTCATGTTAGCAGGAACAAACTTCCAAGCCATGTTACAGACAGAAGGCTTTATGAATTCCCTCCTTGAACCAATGCTCCTGCAATGCACCTGTGCTACACATCTTTTAGCCTTCTTGTCTGTGTGGTGGTGTGAGGGAAGTTTATCACTCTGATCAATGAAATCCTTGTATGACATTTTGAGGGCAGCTGTAAAGCTGTGTCTTAAGTGCTCCCCACAGGCTGAGGCTGAGGCATGCTGTAATAAAACCCTGCAGGAAGGGATGTGAAGGCTCATGCCTTTCACCTGCTCATGTTTGGGGAAGGCTTTGGATTTTTTTTCCCTTTTAAACTTGGCCAACTGCTGTATCTCTAAACTGTTCTGTTCCTTCATGGTATTCATTTCAATATAGGCTTCACTGCAGCTTAAAAACCATGTTGAGATTGTTTTCCTGAGAGCAGCACACCCTGCACCAGAGTGGATTTTCCTCATAAGCCATTCTTTATTTTACCTTCTAAAGGAATAATATTCTACCAGCTGCTAAACCATGGCTTCTTTTGTGCTAGGATGAAGGGCAATGGCTTTGAGCTGGAAGAGGGGAGATTCAGACTGGAGATTAGGAAGAATCACCACAGTGAGGGTGGTGAGACACTGGAACAGGTTGCCCAGGGAGGTTGTGGATGCCCCCTCCCTGAAAATGTTCAAGGCAAAGCTGGATAAAGATTTGATCAACCTGGTCTAGTGAAAGGTGTCCCTACTCATGGCAGGGGGTTGGAACTAGATGATCTTTAAGGTCCCTTCCAACTGCAAACCATTCTAGGACTCTCTGATTCTGTGATTTTTCCCCTTTGAAATGATTCTTTAAGGTTAACTTTTGGGCAATTTAGTTCCTTTTTGTGGCACATTTTACACTGTCCTTTTGACACCCCTTCCAAGTCAGGGGCAGTTCCATCCCGTGATTACAGAGGCAGCCTCTGAGTGTTTCCGTTAGTCTGTATTTTAAATAGAGTTTATTGTCCTCCCAGAGGAGGACATGAAGACGATCTGAGTGATGGAGCACCTCTGCTGTGAGGACAGGCTGAGAGAGTTGGGTCTGCTCAGCCTGGAGAAGAGAAGGCTGGAGGCAGATGTTAGAGCAGCCTCCCAGGATCTGAAGGATGCTGCAGGAGAGCTGCAGAGGGACTTTTGCCGAAGGCATGGAGTGACAGGACAAGGGGTGATGGCTTCAAACGGGAAGAAGCTGCATTTAGATTAGACATTAGGAAGAAATTATTCCCCATGAGGGTGGTGAGGCACTGGAACAGGTTGCCCAGAGAAGTTGTGCAGGGTCCAGTGCTGGAAGTGTTCAAATTCAGGCAACCTCCTCTAGTAGAGAGGGGCTGGAACTGGATGATCTCTAAGGTCCCTTCCAACCCAAGCAATTCTAGGATTCTGTGAAAACTCAAATCCTGGAGTGCAAGCAAGCCCCTGCCCTGCACCAGTGCTTCGGCTTGCTCAACAAAAGAAGATCTGAAGGCAATCAGTGGCCTTTTCATTAACACCTCCTTTCCTTTGCATGTAGAGATGGGTTCTGATCCTGGGCTAATTGCTTGTGAAAGCGAGACGAAGAAAGAAGCTCTCCTTTCATACCCCCTCCCTTTTTTAATCTCTCCCCTCTTTTCTTCCCCTTCCCTCCTGCTAGCAAGGAATGTAATTACAGACGGGATGCTTTGCAGCCTTTCTCTCGCATCTAAAATCTGCCAAGATCGAAACTCCCGCAGGGAGAACATTTATTTTTTCTCATGTGCCAAAGAGCAGAAGATTGTTTGAACATTCAAGTATTCACCCAGCTTATTCAAAAAGAAAACTGTCCTCCTTCCAACCAGCTTGGCTGGTCCTGATAGACAGGCATAGTCTAGGGCCACGAAATATTCAGTGCTCAGGGAGTTTCACCCTTAAAATTGTGGGAGAGAAAGAAGTTAAAGGGTGGGAAGGAGCAAAGGCTGAGAGGGGAAGTGATGACTGTCACTTGAGATGCAGCTACTTTGTGTCTCTACAGTTCTGCAGTAAGATCACCTTGCTTTTCATATGT
This sequence comes from Ramphastos sulfuratus, assembly GCA_013399055.1. Classification (NCBI taxonomy): domain Eukaryota; kingdom Metazoa; phylum Chordata; class Aves; order Piciformes; family Ramphastidae; genus Ramphastos; species Ramphastos sulfuratus. The sequence continues at coordinate 6,109 of WBNM01014494.1, read as the reverse complement.
CCTGTGGGCAGGGACACCTTCCACTAGACCAGGTTGCTCAAGGTCCCATCAAACCTGACCTTGCCCACTTTCAGGGAGGGGGCATCCCTAGCCTCCCTGGGCAACCTATTCCAATGTCTCACTATCCTCACTGTAAAGAATGTCTTCCTAATTTCCAGTCTAAATCTCCCCTCTTCCAGTTCAAGACCATTCCCCTTTGTCCTGGCACTACAAGCCCTTGTCGAAAGTCCATCCCCAGCTCTCCCGTAGCCCTCCCGCAGGAAGGCTACTCTAAGGTCTCCCTGGAACCTATTTTTTTTCAGGTCCCACAGCAAGAACTGGGGACAGTCTCTAGAAGGATTGTTTGATATGTTTTGATGGTTGGACTTGATGATCTTAAAGGTCTACCCCAACTAAAATGATTCTATTATTCAGTGGAATTTAGGAGTCCTAGGTGAGCAGAAGGCACCCATCCTTCCTTCCTTTCATCCTTCCTTCCTCTCTCCTCACTACCCTACTCTCCCAGTCCTAAAAGACCAGAGAGTTTGCCTGGGTGGGCAGAATTGGTGTGCACCAAGCTGGTCCCAGCACTGAGGCTGAAGGAGTGGGCAAGGCAGGAAGAAGGGAATAAAGATTTTGTTTAATCATTATGTGCTTGCTGGTAGCTGTTGACTTTCCTTTTAGCACCACATCACATTCCAAAGGGCAAAAGTGCATCTGAGAGCAGTGCTTTGCACAGGACACCCCCATGCACGGCTTCAGCCATTGGTGGAAGGGACACATCACCTTCTCCCCTGGTGAGGTGAGGGCTTCAGCCTTCCTGCTGAGGTAGCAAGGCTGAGCAGGTGTATGGAAGGAGGAAGAGAAGGGGGGCTCCTGTGGACAAGCAAGGCAGACAAGTGACACAGGCAGCTGAGGAGAAGGCTTGGGTGCATATGGAGAAGCAAGTGCATAAGGAACACGGGCATGCTGGGGCATGGTTTAATGGCCATGGTGGTATTAGGTTGAATCACAGAACTGTAGAATTGTTTCAGTTGGAGGTCATCAAGTCCAACCATCAACCTAACACCACCGTGGCCATTAAACCATGTCCCCAAGTGGCATATCCACACATTTGTTGAACACCTTCAGGGATGAAGACTCCACCTCCCTGGGCAGCCTGTTCCAGTGCCTGATCACTCTTGCAGGAAAGAAATTGTTCCTAATCTCCAACCTAAACTTCGATGATCTTAGAGGTCTCTTCCAACCCAAACAATGGGGAAGGGTGGGGGATCCCTGGTGTAGATGAAGCAGACGATGCTGGTTGGCTGGGGAAGAGGAGGATGTTTGGGGTTTGTGCTGTGAGGGAGGATGCTGCATGTCTTTGTGAAGGGTGATGGATGGTGGATGTGTGCCTGGAGAGCTGTCGGTACCGAGGTGGGCACAGTCATGCCTCTGGCTACAGCTGGATAAACCCAGGGGGGCCATAAGTGGCCCTGAGCCAGTCTGAAGGGCAGTGGGATGAGAAGTGGGTGCTGTTCTGATCCATGCTGTGCTGTGCCATGCCAGTCTCACACACTGGTGCCACACTGCCCAGGGCACTGAGTGCTTTGCCAGCTTGCATGTTGGTACCATGCTGTGCAGTGTTGTGGTGAACTGTGCCAACCTGCATGCTGGTACTGCGCTGTGGTGTGCCAGCCTGTGTGCTGGTACCATGCTGTCCAGGGTGGTGTGTGCTGCACCAGCCTATATGCTGGTACCATGCTGTGCAGTGCCAGTCTTGCATACCAAGTGCCAGAACCTCACACTGAATATTGCAGTGCCATGCCATGCCAACCTTTCACACTTGGTGCCAGTTTCCCACACTGGATATCACAGTGATGTGCCATCCCAACCCTGCACACTGAGTGCCAGCCTGACACAGTGGGTACTGTGGTGATGTGCCAGTCCTGCACACGGGGTGCCAGCCTCACATGGTGGGTATTGCAGTGCCATGCCATTCCAACCCTGCACACTGACTGGCAGCCTCTCACACTGGGTATTATAGTGCTGTGCCATCCCAACCCTGCACACTGAGTGCCATCCTCTCACACTGGGTATTGTGATGACATGCCATCCCAACCCTGCATAGTGGGTGCCAGTTTTACACAGGGGTATTGCAGTGCTATGCCATCTGAACTCTGCACACTGGGTGCCAGCTCTGCATGCTGGGCATGGTGGTGCCATGCCATGCCAACCCTGCACACTAAGTGCCAGCTCTGCACGCTGGGCATCGCAGTGCCGTGCCATGCCACCTCTGCAGACCGAGTGCTGGCCACACCGTTCCAGCCCCGCACACCAGCTGATGCGACGCCCGGTGCCGTGCCAGCCTGGTGCCCTGGAGACTGCCCGGTGCCGTGCCAGCCTGGTGCCCCGGGGACTGCACTGTGCCGTGCCCCAGGCTGGAGGGCTGGGGGAGGGCTGGAGCAGGATGCAGGGCAGGCAGCGCTCGGAGCTGTGCCCAGTGAGGTACCCGCCTGCCTAGCCGGACAAACGGCACCTCTGCAGCGGGCACTTCCCCATGCCCGGGCTTTCTTCATGCCAGGCAATGAATTTAGCTGGGAAATCGCCTCATTAGGGAGGTTCTCTCTGAAAGGGACGTGCATGCCCTTGTCAGAACGGGGCAGAAAAGGATGGGGTTTGGCTGTGCCCATGGTAAAATCTACCCCCTCCCTCCTTCACCTCCTCGGGAGCCCCCGGTTCCACACAAAGGATCCCTCCCAGCCATGCAGTACTCACCTTCTCCAGCCACATCTTCTCGGCTCGGAAGGGAGGAGAGAGCAGAAGGTGACAAGGCTGGCAGCCCGTGCTGAAGCCTGACCGCGGAGCTTGCCCAAGACCTTGCTAAAGTGGCCAGTCTGGTCCCGTCTTGGTATTTGAGAGCAGGAGCAGATAGTGCTGAAGAGGCAGGTTGGTGGTGCTGCGGATGCCGGGAGGGTGGAACAGCTCCACACACCCCCTCTCTACCTTCAGCAGCGCTCACTGAGCCCAGCCAAATTTGTCAACTTTATTTAGGGGGGAAGAATGGAGATCACATGGGGGAGCTTCACCCAGTGGGGCGGAGCGTGGCGGAGCAGAATCAGGTCACCCACAGCGAAAGCCAGGAGTTAGTCACAGACACCAAGAGTCGTGGTGGTAGCACCGTGCAGGCACGGGAAGCAGGCTGAGACAAAGAAGAGAGCTGCTGGTGGGAATCCAGCGCTCCTGTCTTCTGCCCTCAGCTCTGGGGGGATTTCTTGTTCCTTTGGTCGGGTGAGGTTTGCTAATTCAGGCAGAAATGGAGTAGAATGTGAGAGGCACGTTTGCGGCTTGCAGGTGCTTGGGGAGCACATTCTTTTTGGCCGACAGCCTGGCGTTGCCACAGGCTTTTTGTTCTCCCTTGCCTGTCAAGAGATGCTGCCTGTAGCTGTCCTGCTGCATGCTGTCTGTTCAGTCCCAGAGAAGGAGGTGCCACAGACCCCTGCCGCGGCACTCATCCTGCTACAGACCCCTTTAACAGCACACACCCTGCCACAGACCCCTGCCACAGCACCCACCCTGCTGCAGACCCCTTCCAAATCACACACATGCCCACATAAAATTGCCTAGGTTGGATAATTCACTCTGACCCAGTCTTTAATTTGCATCTCTTGCTCAGACAAATGCAGGGAGGCTGCTGGCTGATCCTTTATTGTCCCACTGACTAAGAAATCATTGTGGGATAAAGTTTCTACAGCTCCTTTTTGTCATCTCTGCCTCTCCTTTCTGAGTAGATGGCAAAGCTCCCCCCAGGAGCAGAGGTAATACAAGAGTTGTCCCCTCCATGCTGGAATGCTGGTCCCTGCAGGACCACAGCATGACTCTTAGGACTTTAAATATCTTTGTTTATTGGATGCACTGCACATTCCCCCAAACCTGCGATGCATTTGGGTTATTTAGAGGCCAGAATTCAAATGTGAATGCCTAAATGTGGGTACCTAAATACATCCACATCTTGTGAAGAAGTGGGCCTGACTTTTTGTAGGTGCTAAGCAACTGTTCTTCTGCATTTCCATCTGCGTGTAAGTCACAGCCCACCCTCTGCCACCTTCCTCATGTCCACACTTTTAAAATGAAATTGGCTTTGAGAAGTAGGCTGTCTCCTTAGAATCATAGGAGTCTTTTGGTTGGAAAAGACCTCTGAGATCATTGAGTCCAACTATCAATCTAAAACCACTGTGTCCATTGAATCATGTCCCCAAGTGCCATGTCCACATGTTTCTTGAACACCTCCAGGGATGCTGACTCCACCACCTTCCCAGGCAGCCTGTTCGAATAGGAAGCTTGCAGAATCATCCTGCCCAGAAGGAGTTAGATTCATAGGATGGTTTGGGTTGGAAGGAATCTTAAAGATCATCCAGTTCCAGTCCTCTGTCATGGGCAGAGACACCTTCCACTAGAGCAGGTTGCTCAAGGTCTCATCCAGCCTGGCCTTGAACCCCTCCAGGGAGGGGGCATCCACAGCGTCCCTGGGCAACCTGTTCCAGTGTCTCCCCACCCTCACTGTAAAGAATTTCTTCCTAATGTCCAGTCTATATCCCCTCTCTTGCAGCTCAAAGCCACTGCCTCTCCTCCTAGCTACAAGCTCTTGTAAAAAGTCCCTCCCCAGTTCTCCTGTAGCCGCCTTCAGGTACTGGAAGTTCCATCCTAAAATGGGATACTAGATGAGGAGAAATGGATGTCCCTGATGTGTCCAGGTGGTAAAAATCTAGGGGAGAGCTGGGCTGCTGTGCACCCAGAAATAACTCCAGCTGCCATTGGACAAGCTGCACCTGCCCACAGAGTGACTGTCCTTGCTTCTTTCAGCCTGCAGAGAAAGGAGCCAACTCTGGCACTTAAAGGCTGAGACAGTGAAAATGTTGATTCTTGGCAACCTAGAGAAGGTCACACAGGAACACATCCAATGAGCTTTTGAATGTCTCCAGAGATGGAGACTCTACCACCTCTCCAGGCAGCCTGCTCCAGTTGCCCATCACCCTTAAACTAAAGAAGTTCCTCCTCGTATGTAGATGGAACGTTTGTTCAATTTTGTTCCTGCTACCCCTTGTCCTGTAACTGGGCACCACTGAAAAAAAGCCTGATCCCATCCTCCTCACACTTACCCTGTAAGTATTGATCAGCACTGATGAGATGCCCCCTCACTCTGCTCTTTTCCAGACTAAAAAGCCCCAATTCTCTCAGTCTTACCACATCAGAGAGATATTTCAGTCCCTTCAGCATCTTCGTAGCCCTTTGCTGTGCCCTCTCCAGCAAGTCTCTGTTCTTCTTGAACTAGGGAGTCCAGAACTGGACCCAGAACTCCAGAATGTGGTTTCACCAGGCAAAGTAGAGGGGCAGGGGAACCTTCCTTGACCTGCTGGCCACACTCTTCTTTATGGATCCAAGGATGCCATTGGCCTTCTTGGCCACAAGGGCACATTGTTGGTTCGTGGTCATCCTGTTGTCCACCAGGACTCCCAGGTCATTTTCAACCAAGCATGCACAGACAGAGATGCCATCCATTCCTCTCTACATTTAGTTAAAGATATTTCCAATTTCCTTTAAAATAAAGGAAATTTGGGTAAACCAAATTGGACAAACCCAATTTCCTTTGGTTATACTTTGCAGTGATTTCTCTCTATGTCCAGCTAGGGCTGGAAGATAACAAGGCTAAGAAAGGCTCTTGCAGCTCTGGTTAGCTCTTAATTCTATTTATTTTTTTATCCTCAAGTTATTATTTTTTTTCCTTACTGACTGAACTTTTCTGTCTTACCCATTTCATGCAGCTTCCTTTTTACATTCCTTTTTTGCACAGCTACAGTCTTATGTCAATGCAGAAAGCTATATATAGGGTGTCTGTATACATCCATATTTATGTAGATGCAAACGTGTGCATATGCAGGGACCTGGGAATGCAAATCTCCACCAGTTTGTATTTCATAGAATTGTTTTGATAGGAAAAAACCTCTAAGATCATCAAGTCCAACCACCAACCCAACACCACCATGGCCGCTAAACTGTGTCCCGAAATGTCACGTCCACACGTTTCTTGAACACCTCCAGGGACAGTAGTTTTTCTCTCAGTTCTATTTCACAGAATTCCAGCATGGGAGAG